>JAHWFP010054979.1:0-40588 GCA_023313725.1 Lithobius niger | reverse complement strand
CATGTGTTTTACATATGTCTCGGCCTTTTTCTTTGGAACTTTATGTCCATAAATAATTAGACGTTACATCAGCTAAATTGAGAATTTTTTCATATGCATTCTTCGTTCACATTTTGTCATACAGAAATCCTTGAAGTTAACTGTTACTAAAACATCAGGCCTCAAAGCATTTTGTTTTTCGGTTATTAAATATTAACATAAATCTCTTTGGCTCGTGGATGTTCGTATTGCATAACCATCATCTAATGCGCATCCCTTTGTTACTGCAATCCACGGCAGCGTAAATGACTGTTTATTTTTTCCTTCGTTACAGTTCAGCTTTTAGTTCGTTCAGGCTTTTACAATAAAGCTAAGGATCAGTGTTGATTGTGCAAGCCATTGTTGCTTGAAATCTTTGGTTGCAACATGGAAAAGAAACTAAATTAAAATTCCTTGGTTGCGAATTTGAACACCCTCCCACACATTTGTCATGACCCTACAAGCCTCAAACCAACAGAAGTACAATGTGCAGATCACCATGTATTCGTGTGTAAACTTTAGGTGTGTAGGTCTTCCCAATTTTTTGGTATCCATGAGCAATAAGTCTGCGGGATTCAACATGGGGAAAACGTTACTAACTAGCTATATAGAATCATGAAAACGTTATTGATGCATGTTTCTCTCTATGTATGGTGGAGACTCATCTTTTAACGTTTAGTTTTTCTTTATGCCTGCGCTTTCCCCTTACATGTTCCATAATTTGAAAGATTTCGGTTGCATTGGGATTTATCCTCAGCATGACAAAATATGCTGTCAGTTGCTTACAGTTAACGACACGTCTGCTATTGAGGCTGCCTCTTTTATCATCAACAATCGATCACTTGGTGGCGACACTCTAGATAACATCAGAAACTACACATAATCTCATAGTAGTTCTTAAAACATTGTTGTGAAGTTAGAAGATTATCCATTATATGATATACATTTAGATAACCTTCCAGATATTAACTTGAATCTGAAAATACTTCTTGTATTTTAGGTTTTATCTAGTTCATTAAACTTTGCTAGATTCTTGGTCCAATTTACCCCAAGTTTCTTGCTATTAATTGGCTTTGCCATTCGGTTTTTTCACATGGGCGAACGCAGTGCCTTGCAGCACTATTATCACTTCGTTGGGCTGCGGTTACTCTCCTAAACATGCCTATACCGGTAATTATTATTTATATATTGCATAAATATGCAACACTGGCTAACAAAACTGCTATGGGGAATTTCCTTTCATGGTGTCTAGGGCCCAAGTCAACGTGTGATTATTCCATTTTTATCCCCTGTCCAGTTGAAGTGAGTAAGTTGGTTATAGCAATGGGGAGTGTGTTGCAAGTTTAGGAAGAAGCTAGTTCGCTGAGGTGCTGTTACTTTGCACCGGCTCGAGCGTAATCTGCTACGCCTCATATAGATTGCCAGGAAGTCTCTTTTTAAAGGTTTATTAGTGAAACTGACGTAAAGAAAATTGTTGTTCAAAGAGCTAAATTAAAAAAGTAATTTTTTTTTTAAATTATTACCCTGCTGAAACTTTCTTTTTACAAATGTTCGTGCTTTTTGCCATTAAGCCTTTAATTGCCACATTGACTTCCAGTGATGATTTTGTTTGTTTGTTCTGTGTGTAACTTTGTTACTCATGGGATTCGATTCAGCATCTAGTTATTTGCAGGCGACGACAACCACTTGCTTGTGCTTGCTTGCTATGCTCAGTCTTCGGCGACCCCTCACGTAACTTGTGTCGTGAGTTTGGGCTCTGTTTTTTTTTTACCGTGTTGTGAGCTGAAGCTATATGGGAGCAAAGCAGTTGAAGAGTTGACACGTGGCACTACGTTCCCTGGGCTATTAAATTGGGCTACCATTGTTCGGTCTTAAGTAAAATAGTGCAGGTTTGTGTCTTTAGTTTAGTGCCTTTTTCATAGTTGGGACTAAATCTAAAGTTAATGCAATAGGGATGTTAAAACGAACACCAAGTAGCTTGTTAAGACTTCATCAGTTTTATTAAGGAAGATTCTTCTCAAGAATAAAAGATGCATAAACCTTTGAAGGTAATCGTGAATGAACCAGTCTTCGTTTCTAGGATGTATTTCTGTACACGTGTATTGTTATTGAATGCTAAGTTTCTTAGCTTATTAACAGCAAGGTTTTCTTCGAGTGTTCTCCGAGGTCTGCAAGTATTTTGTATGACTTGTAAATACCATAAATCGTGGATTAAATGCCCATGGGCTTATGCAGTTAATTTGGCAAAAAAAAAAGGGGGGGGGGGCCCCTTTAAATCAAGCATCATCAATTTTCTAACCTTTCTGGACATCTATTACAGGAAATTCGAAGCTTTTGAACGATCTCTGAAAGACCAATTTTTACATCCTTTTAATTGTTGTGAAGACGGGAGGTGGCTTAGGTGATCCATGGCCAGGCTTGTGCAGGTGCTACTTCCACTATTATTACAGGGAGGGAGAAGGGGGCCAGTAAACATAGCAAGCAGTACTATCTTTATTCACATCATATAACTTTTAGGTAATTGTTCGAGAAAAACAACAATTTGAGGGGTGGGCTTTAACTCCACTATTTCATGATTTTGACTTTACAGCATTTTAGGGGGTGGGCTTTAGCTTCAACTGGTCTTTTAATACACGATTTACGGTAGATACATGTTCGCTGGGCTACGTAATACAGTCTAGCTGTGTCGGAGCACTTTTATTCCACAGAACAATTTTCTGAATCCCTAGCAGGAATTTGATGCATGAGGTGTATATTTAGTCTTAAGATGGAGTTGTTTTACCGACCTACCAGGGTTTATTACTTCCAGGATCAAAATTGCCACTGAATACAAGGCTTTTTACAAATGAAAAATGGGAAAGAACGTAAAAGTTGTTATTGCTTCAGTGATTTCCAGAATTCTCGTGAGTTAAAGCGTTGATTGCCCCCGTGTGTGTGCATAGACTTCCCTGCTGCATGGTCAGCCTAAGATCTAGCAGATATCAAGATACTTATTTGTTAAGACTGAACACCGGCTGCTATTTGTAAACGAATGCTTAGCCTACTTTTCACTGTTCCATGCAGCTTTACAGCTCTTTAGGTGGCTTCTGTAGACCACATGCATTGTTAGTTTATGGGTTGTATTAACAAGGTACCGTAACATTAAGCTGTTACGCCAGGAAAGGTTATAGCATAGGAAAGTTTTGCTGGTTATAGCATACCAACAAGCCAATCGTTGCATCTGCCGTGGAAGTTTACCCTACATTTGGTGTTTTTAGAGCTTCTGTCCTCCTTCAAAAGAACGCTTGGGTTAGCCCGTTCCCCAGCTTAACCCATCATAGCATAAGAGTTTGCTATACTTCTGAATGACATTGAACTTTTTTTGCATGAGAAATTATTTAGTTTTGCACCCTTCTCCAATTTTATTCTTAGCTTACGTTGGTATACCTCCAATGTTTGGTATACATGGATAGCTAACGACACAAGGAATGTTATGATGCAACTCATTCGGAAATTAAATAAAAATTCAATTTGAGTGCTTTTACACCAGCGCGCATTCCCGCAATGCCTTGAAAATGAGGCTATGGATTTAGTTGTAGCAAGGCAGACAGAATGACATAGACCTACGAATAAAGTCTTGTCTAGGCTGTTATGGGTTAATAGTAAAAAAAAATTACCAGTACTCTACAAATGACATTTTGTGTAGCTAATTTAGCATTTATTACAAGCATGACTGTGTTGCATTTTGAAGGAAGAAGGATGTTGTGCTTGTTAATGCGTAGAAGCCAATAAATGTAAAAAGCTAAATTAAACTGTAGCTTCCAGTTATATTAAGAATTACGGCTAAAACTTTCTGGCAAGCAAGTGTAAGATCACTCAACGTCTCGTCCAGATGCTGCTCAGCAACCATGGAGACAGATGAAAAATGTTTTGATGTATTCACTCGTAGCTAACCTTAACATGTGATGCCCCAATGAAATCCTTATTGAGTCATTGGTGAATACTGCAAAGGAATTTCAATGAAGTGGCTTATTACAAAATAGTTTTCGTATTAGTACCGCAAGTCATTTTAATAGGTGTAAATTAGTTAAACTAGTACTTGTCGAAAATCTATCCAAAATTCTTGATCAAAATGTGCTAATAATTATTTGGCCTGATACTTTAGCCTTCTATCCGGAAGTGCATGTTTCATGACTTGCTAATACGAAAGCTACGCACTGTTCCATTGCTTATATTTTTTGCTAACCAGCATGAGCACCTTACGTTAATGCTTGACTACAGTTTTTGCCCCTTTTTTGTCTTGACAAAATGACTGAAAAATGAACTAAGGGAGTTGCATTGGTCATCTTAATCAGAAATTAGTCATGCTGCTTTTTCATGCTGTATTGTGAAGCATGGTCATCATTCGTAGGTAAATGTGGAAAAAACAGTACACTTCTTATCTGTACATCCTTAACGATTCTTGTGACTGATTCAGCAACTGCACTCTTTTTCACTTAGTGGCTAACCAGATTAGGCTAAAACGTGGCATCATTTACGTCACTGTAAACGTGAAAGACTGGTTGGTCTTGGTAGGTACACATTGAATGAAAGGATGTCCGAAACATCAAAATTATGAAATTGGGGAGGGGTTACCACTCAAATTTGTAGTCACTATTTTTGAGTTCCTGTCGATGCTATTTGAATTACGATACTTTATATTTGGAGCCTTTGATTCTGTTTGATTTAGTGCGGTTTATTTTCATTTTGGGATTTTGGTGACGCCAACTAATTGATCTTGCACTGTGTTTGAATAATCTGCGTTGTTGAAAAATCAGGACCAAGAAATTCTGTTATTTCTCTGCAGTTTAACCTTTTATGATAGCATTTTAATGTATTTTGTTGGGTGATTCTCTTTTCATTTTCCGTATTGTCATTTAAAACTTCACAGGCTTCTATTCCCATAAATATAATTAACAAAAACATTGTAGGCAAATTGAACGACTGAGTACAAAATGCCTGACCGTCTGCCTCGTGAATTTATTGTTACGTCGCAACAGTGTCACTCCTTTTTGCCAGCCAGATGCAAAGGATAAAAGAATTAAATAACACTGCCTGTTACATGTGCATCAAGTCCCTCAATTAAATACGACCGTCGATAAGAAATTGGCTCTTTTTTATTGGCCAATACACAAGTTAAGATTTAATGCAATTTTCTTTATCTGTAGAAGGTGGGTTTAATATTTTCCAACATTCAATTAACCCAAGTTGGCAATGTTAAGTGTTAGTAAGCAGCAGCACCACTTAGCAGCATCATTCTAATCTTAAGCACTATCCAACCTAAAACATTGATTTAGATTTTTGGTCCATATAAAACTAGGCTTCGTACACCGTAACAGTTCATTTCTGTTATATACTTTACCAAGCATGAGCTTTTGTTAGGATTACTATAATTGCGACCATGCCAAATTACTAATAACATTGCTTTTTTATGAAAATATTTGAAATAACATTTAATAAATGATCACTGCAAAACTTAATACTATAAGACCTGCATTCATAAATATTATGGATGGAATCAAGAAAGATGACCTGGGTCAGTAATTAAAACTATTTTGTTTTCCGTTCTCAGTGGTAAGTACACATAGTTTGGCACAACCAACAATGTCAGGATTTCAGTTATTTAAAATAAAACACTTAATTTACTCCTTTTATAGCAGTAAGTCCTTTTAGTTTTTATTTTTATTCCTAAATATGAAAAGAGCCTGTATACAATATTATCTATTCTTTTGGGTACCATTCTTGTCAGAAGTCAGTTAATTTGTTTTTTTTTTAAGTATCTTTCCCAAAAGGACAAATATTTGAAAGGGAAAAATGTAACAAATCTGGAAAAAAAGCCAGAATTAAGTGAACAGCAGTTTGCTTGATAGTTTGCCAAAAATTACATCTAAAATGTAAATTATCTTTGTTAGTATTGTATGATACAGTAGTTCTTTTTGTATATAGAATTATGATATAATTGTGGTAGAAATAGCTAATTGAATTTCTTGATAGCTTTTTATATTCAAAATAGCATTGTGGATTGTTTTACATTTTAGCTTTGTGTTTATTTGTTTAATGCTTATTTTAGCAGGCCCGTGTCATTTGCATGCTTTGAGCCCAATAGCACTGTGCATGTTTGGCTTGCCTATGATTTTTGTGAATGTTGCGAAATGTTGGCCATTTTCTTTGACCGTAAATCGTGTATTAAATGCCCAGGCGAAGTTAACGCCTACCACCCCCTCCCCCAAAATGCTGTTGGTCAAAATCTTGAAATAGGGAAGTTGATGCATACCCCTTAAAGCGTCACTTTTCTTTGCAAAATTAACTAAAAGCTTTATGCTGTGAACGATAAAAATAAGATAGGTGAGAGTGCGGTGAAGGTAAGATAAAACAAATAAGAAAGATAATGGGGAAAACAAATGCCCACACTGCTTGCTATGCTTACAGACTCCTCCTCGCTTCCTGGGGTAATAGTGGACTTCCGTCTCTTTGTGCACATCTCCTCACTTCCTCCCCTCTTCTCCTTTTCAAAGCAATTAAACAGATATAAAAATTGGCCTTTCCGATATCTTAGGAAAAGTTTTTTATCGCAAAATTTTGTTACAGGTGCCCAGAATTAAGATTAGAAAATGGTTTGTTATATTTTGTTTGTGTAATGCCCCCTAGCCCCCATAAGCCCATGGCCATTTATGGCACGATTTACGGTATTAAAAAACTTAGCAATATTATGTTTTCTTTTGTATGTGTTTAGCTGAATTGGAGAAGAATGATAATTCACAGGTTGCTATAAACCTACGGATCAAATTTGTTCTTGTGTTGCAACCGTTGTAGTCCTTTATTTATTTAAAAAAAAAAACTACTGGGAATTTTTTTTTGGGAAACACTTTAAAAAATAAATGACCCCTAAATGTTTTTGCTCGATTATAGAAAGGTATGGTTGGTGTGTTTTTTATTTCTAAATGTACCTCCTTATCACACGTTGCCCTGCCATGCTCCTCTCTCCTGATTAGTTAAGTCGACACACAGCCTTGTTTACATCAGAGCTTCTACTTTCATGTTTTCATGTCTTTTACTAGATTTTCCAATGATTGTTACCATTTTGTGGGTAGCTGAGTAGTTGTTGCAACTTCTTTGGATATTTCAACCTCCCTTGGTTTGACTTAAATGTGCTAGTGATGCTTAGTGTTTTTGCATTTGTTGATAAGAGGAAACCAATTGCGTCTACGAGATCATGGATTTGGGTTGCCTTTAATGTTTTATCTGATTCAAAGATTGTCATTATACAAGTGTTGCATGTTGCATTTTGACATTTGACCGAAAATATACATTGCTTTCAACTGTTTTTCGGATGTCTGACTGGTCCTACTAATATTGGGGGATCCAACGCTGATCGAGAGAAGGTGAAATAGAAATTGTTAAAAAACATGAGAAAAAGAAAAGCTTAAGCATACTTCATGCAAAACAAAAAAGATGGCATTGATCAGTCTTTGTGGCTGTTTGTGATCCTCCCAAGTGCTCAAGTTTGATGTGCCACGTCGGCCTCCTCTTCAATTCAAGGAGTGTGAGGGTGTTGCCTGCAAACTGGGAGCTGTCCGCAAAAAACCTTCTTATAACGTCTTAAATTAATTATAGCTCTTGTTAACAAGATACAGACGAATGGGGTCTGCGTTGCCGAAGTTGTATGCCAACTATCATGCAGAGCTGAAATCCGTGCCACCTAATGTTTTCTACACTATCTCAGACAATCGTTCTTATCGTGTCTAAGGGATGTGGATTTTTCAGACCAAAATTGATTTGCCACAGTAATGGATTCAACTAAAATTCACACCAGAGTGGCTAACAATATTCTCTATTCTAGAGATGAGGCTTTGTCCTACGTTCAAGGCTTGTTGGCTGTGACGGCTACACATCTGTGGGTTGAGCTTTTCCACAGGATTTCTTGCCTGTTTGGCTAAAATTTATTTGTCATTACCCTTCAGGTTACGTGATTCTCTTCTGGATAAAATAGGTTATAAACTCGTGCTTGGGAAACAGTGGTGATCCAATGCTTGGTTACTCGAATACTGGTGTATTGTGGTAAATGCTTTAGATGTTCTTGTTCTAGCATACTTTTCTGAGCTGGGTCACATTGTGTCCAAACATTAGTATTCATAAAGTTTACCTCCCCACCCATGTGATGACTCTGCAAGCCATTAAACTGGCCTTGCTTTAGTTAGCTCTCTTTTTGGAGTCGTTCAGTTAGGTATATCAATACTACTTTCAAAAGTGTACATTTAGAGTGGGCAATGGACACATGTGAAGCTTAGTATTCCTTACTTGCGTCCTGAGATCAACTTCTCCACCCATCACAACCTCAAACATATAATTTGCAGCCGGATAACTTGGCACGATATCATCTGCTAAACACGATGTGGATGTTACATCATAGTGTGTGTTCCTCTCTTTTGACTTAGGTTCTCCTATTAGGGTTTATCACCAGTTGGTTCGACTCCCCTGGTTATCTCGGTACATTCCTCTGTCTCAGACCAGCTAGCTTGGGACACAGATAAACTGAATTTTAAATACCGGCAACAAGCATTTACTGTGACAGTTCAAAACAAAGGAGGACAATACATCGTTGTTCTGGAATGAGATAAATTTGACCATTGCTGTTTCAGGTGTTCATTCCGTTGTCTAAGGTGCTGCGGCAGATCAAGTCCAGCACGACGGTGTCTGAATTCTGAGAGGCTGACCATTGACAATCCCAGCTTTGTTTTGGGGATCACCTAACCTTCTCATGAACTTACGAGTCTCAGTTTCCTGCCTGCGTTTTTGTGGTAACACGGGGCAGGATCCTTAACGGCAGCCTTCTCTAGTTATAGCTTCACACTTGGCTACACTCGGGTAGGCAGCAGTTCCAGGTATTGCAGGGCTCAACAAGACTACTGTAAGCCTGCAAGGAGCGATTCCAGTATTGTCAGCAGTACTGCACCGATCCCCACCATTCCTCTCGAGTCCGGTGTCAGCCTTTTTTAAGCACTTGTCAGACGTCTTGTCTCTGTCATCACTGACTGTAAAATGACTACAGTTCGACACTCCACTGATGTTCAAGATCATGGGTTTTGTTGAGTGTGACTCATGATTTGTTAATTTCCAAACTTATGACCTCTGACTCATCTCCTCAGCTTGTCTTAATCTGCACCGTGTGACACCTCTTAATTGGCATCATTACGGAGGTTTCTTAATCGGCATCATTACTAAAGAAGTTTCCAATTGATTCCGCTGGCAGAACCTTTGTTCAGTTTACGTTACATTCCTATTTCGTTTGGGGGAATAGGTTCTGTTTTCCTGATCTATAACCCTTTGTTTAGGGCTTAGTCGCTATTTCCAGAGGCATTCTCAAAACCCTTGACAGTAACAATCTTATCCTTCTTCCAAGGAGTGTTGGCAGTGCCCCATGCAGGCAATGTGACTTTAACTTAAAGGTGAGAAATACAGTATAGTCCTACATTCAAGACCATGTCCAAAAGGCTATGTGACGACATCAGTTGCGCATGTCAAGCCTTTAGCTGCCCCCTGAGGTCTGTGAAGTTTCCATTAAGTGTTCAAACTGGCCTTCTTGTACCTTGAAATCCTGGATGAGGCCTCTTGGTCGGAAGATTAGTACCGTGTGTATCAGTCATTATTTTCAACACCTTCGTGATGAACAGAATGTCTCGATAGCATTAGGTTATGGATAGTTGCTGGCACAAACAATAGGTCCCAAGGAAAACCTAAACATTAGGCCTATAGTTTGGACTCAACTTACAGTTTGCAGGAATTTCACTGCTCACCCTATGTTGACATCGTCTTCTTGGAAACTCTCCAGCATGGCCGACACTAGAGAAAGTATGTCATGTGCCTGCGAACAGATCGTGGAATGACCTTCAACCTGTTAATGCAGTGCATGTAATTGTGTTGAGTGTTTAAATTTGTAGCTTCGTTTTGTGGAGGTGGCAAAGGTGGCAAAGTCCACCTCCAATCTCGTTACGTGTTTAGTTATTAGGGTAAAGGTAGGTTGGTCACTAGTTTTTGTTGTGTTAGCGTACTTGGCTCCAGTGCCCACAGTCCAGTCGTCCTCCATGCTTTTTCCTGCCACCCATCTCAGGGCATGACAAAAGGAATGGTGTTATTTCCTGTGGGTGACTTCTTTTTGGGGTTGATTGGGCAACCAAAGCAAATGAGCCACGTTTCCTATCAGAGACTTATGGCATATAACACTGACATTTCAATGAAACTTGAACGGGAGATTGTTAAGTAAACTTTACCGAAATGCTAAAGTTAAGAGGTAAGTATGTTCACAGAACAAAAGGCAATTATTAATGCAAGAAATTTGCTTCTATGGTGAGTATAACTGGCAGGAGTAAAACTGGAGTCTTTCAGTTGAAAAAGAAAGTTTTGGCAGCCTGTGAATGTAATAGTACGTGAATGCATTTATTGTGGTGTTGATAATTCACTCTGTAAATAGTACCGTAGCATGATCAGAAAGAAGCTAAGAAATACCGCAGTGATCGCTTGCTGCTTAATGCAGGAATTTTTTCTTAAACGCTTCTGGCTTGTATTTGTAACGAACGTGAGAAATGTACTGCAAGGTTTCTGTTTTTTTTGTTTATTTGTTTGTTAGCAAAATTAGCTAGTTTGATATGTGCTTAGGGTCTTGTTGCTTGGGAAACCATTACCACCAACCCATTTTTGTTTTGTTTTGTAGCGAAACTAGACAGACGATTGTAAGCCTTGACAATCCATCAAATTCCTTAACCATTGAGACAAAATTTCTTACTTGGATGTTGCAAATATATGTGTTCAATTCTAGTGCAAGCATTCTTTAGCTAGTGTAATTGTTCCCTTGACAGAGTTGTGACTATGAGACTTCGTAGTAATATCGCATATGTGTATATGCGATATTACTACGAAGTCTCATTTACTATTGCAGTCCTTGTTGTTCGCTTTCCCCAAAAGCCCATAACAGAAAAGCTTAGTGGTTAAAATAAATGTTGTTTTTAAAAGCTGGAAAATTTAGTGAAGAACTAGCATATGCACGCTTTCTTTACAAATAGACATTCAGTAATTAAAAAAATCAAAATGCAACTCCAATTGAAAAGTGGTTCTTTGTGTAAATGTGTTGTTGCTATTTACTTTCCAGGTTTAAAATTAAAAGAACTATACAAAAAAACTTTGTCACAGTTTTCAAAACGTCTTAATATATTTCCAAGCCTTTGTAGTGGAATCAATTCACTACCAGAATAACTAACTTCCAGAGGGTAAAAGGGCAACCAACTTTTAACAGTGGCTGTATTAACACAAACGCTTGTGTTCTTTGTTACTGTTTCATACTATCTGCAAAATGCTTCCCCTTCAGTAATATATGATAAAATCGCTTATTTTATGCTTTTCATTGCCCAAATTAAATTATTTATATGAATTATTGTCCAATAATCTAGTACTATCAAGCTTCCACCAGGGGCACTGTTCTTCATCCTTACTAATGCAAATAGTGCCACCATCATGTCGTATCGCTTTTGGGCACGATCGTGTTCACATCGCGCCCATTACGCTCTTACGAATATATTTCTTTTTAACAATGCTAACATGGATTCCAAGGAACTTACGAAATTTAAAGAACTTATCGCTTCAGGTGACTATGTAATTGCACATACATCATCACAACGAACGAATTGCATCCAGTGTACCGTGAATGGAGGCCGTGTAATTTCAATACAGTAATGTATGACATTTGTTCTTTGCACAATGCCGATTCTATTGCTAGGATCGTTTCATACCTACAAAAAGTCCAATCAGAACTGCGAACAACGTAGTCTATCAGCCTTGCTTGATTCCAAGGGACCTCCCCATTTTATTCATTCGTATAAATCTGCTTATGTTGGGGAGGCTTCTTTGCCCCGGATAGCTTACTCCCAGAGCAAGTCAGGATTCGCTGAAGACGAGATTTTCTGCAAGAACTGGTTTATTGCAGTTCGACATGAACATATTGTGCGGCCATTTCTCGTTGTAACTCACTCTGAACGGCCTCGACTTCCTGTCTCTGCCTGCTGACGCGCAGGTGCGTGAGTGACCTGGGGTCAGGGCTAACCGTGTGAGAGCTTGTGCAAGGCCTTGTGGGCTTGCAACCTCACACGTTCCCCCCTCTCCCTAAACGAGCAACTGTTGTCGTTAGGCTAGAGTGGAGTTTACAAAAATCTTACTCTACCTGGCCAATGCACAGATACATAATATGGGAAATTCTTAACTTGGGCTAACATTTGTTACGTATTTACGCTAGTCTTTCCGTAGCGCAGGAAGACTGACAAATTTTCTTGAAACAATCAGGATTGGTAATTCGTTCGGCAATTTTCTAAACTAGGCTTGGTTATTCTTTAGTCGAGCAAATCAAAAAAAGTAAAAAAAAAAAAAAAAAATTGGTTCTAGTGGGTTTATAATTTTAGTCATTAAAAGCTAACCGCTTGCATGCCCGCGCTCGCTTGCGTTCAATGATTGATGCACTACACTTAATGATTAAAGATGTTGCGTCCCGAAGGTACGGCTTAGTTCATGAAAAAAAAGATTCAATGGGAAAGTCCATTGCGCCCCGAGGGTACATCTTAGTTCATTTTGCATGAAAAAAAAAATCTGGAAAGTCCATGAGTGTTGGTTTGCACTAGTTTTTTCACAATTGCGCCCCTAGGGTGCGGCTTAGTTCATTGAATCACTTGAACAGTCCATGTCCATGTTCCACTTTAGGAAGACGAATTCTGCTTTGCACTTTAAAAATTTTTTAAACAGCCCATGTTTTTACGTTAAACAGTCCGTTTTTCACTTGAAAAAAAAGTCCATTTTTTCCATTAAAAAAATCGTCCTTGTTTCACAAAAAAAAAACGAGGTCCTTCTTGCACTTTGAAGAATGACGCTCCATGGAAGTTGCATAGCACAGTAAAATTTTGTAGGCGGAGAAAGTCTGCATTTTGGTGTTACTGCCCGGTGGAGTCGTTAAAGTTTGAAGCCTGAAGAATGCTGAAGTCTTCTTTTCTTTCTTGCTGGCCTCTTTGATTACTGGTGGAGAGTTTTGCTTGCACGCGAGTCTTGTTTTAGAGGTAGTCGGACAGTTAAGACAACGTTACAGATTTTTAATACCATTTCCCTTCTTCACGCTGAATCAAAATTTAAGTGGTCCGAGGATGTTTTCTCGCTGCTCTTTTTTGTGCTCTCCAGACAGTTCTCGTTCCCTCTTCCCATCCATTCTCTCCTGACTCAGCTCTCTCCCTCATTTGCACTTTTCCTACTCACCGCGAACCTGCAGAGGTAGCCTACTTGATCTTTACTGGCGTGAAACCCTACTTGAATGGTGTCTGCACCAAAAATTGGATGTAGTCCTTGAGGTGTTTAGGAGTTCGTCTAGTCCTGCCTGCTCTGGTGGTGGCAGGTTGGGCGTTTTTGGCCTGGATGATGTTGGTTTCATCGTCCTCTGTGCCTGAAGAATTTTGCGACTCGTCTGCAGTTTGCCAGTCTGGGTCTGAGTCTGAAGATTGTGGTTCGTCTTCTTCGTTAGCAGAACATTCCACGTCTGACTGACTGTTTGGAATTTTTTCAGGTTGGGTGTCATCGTTGGGTTGGTTATCGGTATCGGTTGGTTATCGTGGTTGGTTGTGGGCCCTTTCTGTCCATTGTGGTTGGGTCCCAGTTTGGCTCCATTTCTGTGGCTTTGATGGTTTTCTCGTCAGAGATGTTGTGGATGCAGACGATTTTGTAGGTTACTGGGCTCCTCTTTTCTTGGACCCTGTATAGTGCTTTGAAAACTGGTTCCAGCCTTTTTGCAATTCCCTTTTCCGCATTGGACTGGACGTGGTTCCTGATTTTCACCAGGTCTCCCACTCTGAAGTTGTATTGCCTTTGTTTTTGGTCGTAAGCGGTTTTTGGTCGTAAGCCGCTTCAGTGAGATGTGCTCCGACCAAGTCATAGGCTTTCTTCATTTCTTGTCTTTTTTACTCCGCATAGTCTTGTGGTGTCATGTCGTTGTGGAAGGCTCAAGGCGTGTAGTGGCACTCATGGGTCCTCGAGAAACATCAGATAATGTGGTGTTTCACCGGTGCTGATGTGGGGTGAGGTGTTGATTGCGTATTGGAGTGTTGGCAGCAACGGTACCCAGGTCTCTTCATGGTCTTGGAGGAACGCTCTTATACACCCCTTCATTGTGCGGTGGGCTTTTTCGGTTACATTGGACTGCGGGTGTTAGGCCGTTGTTCGGTGATGTTTGATGCCTTCTCTAGCTAGCAGATATGTGAATACTTTCGATATGAAAGCGGCACCATTGTCAGAGACCAGAATTTTCGGAGCTCCATATTTCGTGAGAAATTCTTTGTGAAACTTCCATGCTGCAGTCTTGGCTGTTACCGTTCTGGTTGGGATGAGCCAGACGTGTTTAGAAAAATAATCCATGATGAATTTGTGGCAATGTGTCGTTTCTGGTAGAGGACCGACGGAATCGATTCCTACCATGTCGAACTTCTTGGATGGGATTACTGGTTGCATGTTGCCGGCTCTCTGCTGCTGTGATGTCTTTGCGATTTGACAGAACCCTAAACCCTCCGTGGACGCATCTGACTCGACCGTGAAGGGTTGAGAGAGGTCGGGTAAGGTCAAGATGCCTGCTGTTAGTAGCTTGGACTTAGAGTGTCGAAGGCTTCTTGGTGATGTCTTCTCCACTTGAACCCTTGGTCTTTCCGTGTTAGATGATGGAGCGGCGGGGCAATTTTTAGAAATGGGCTACAAATTTCCTGAAATAGCCGCATAATCCCAAAAATGCTTCGACTTTTTTCTTCGTGGCAGGACGTGGACAGTTTCGAATTGTTGTCATGTGCTCTGAGGTAAGCTCGATTCCTTTGCCGGTGACTCTGATGCCGAGGATTTTCAATTCGGGTATTCCAAAGTGGCATTTTTTGCGCTTGAGTGTAAAGCCTGCCGCTCTTAGACTTTTAAAGATTTCCTGGAGTGCCCAGCAGGATGCACAGGATGCATGCACAAAATGCACACGCTTCCGATGAGGTCCCCCAGGATAGCTGTCATCGTTCGCTGAAAGGTTTGACTTGCAGTCTTCAGGCCGAACGGAAGAACTCGGAATTTGGAGGCGCTGCGATGGCAGACAAATGTCGTGCAATCTTGACTTGCAGGGTCTAAGGGGATTTGGTGAAACCCTTGCTCGTCGTCCAGTAGTGAAATATATTTCGCCCCGGCGAGAAAGTGAAACACCTCATCGGTGTGTGGCATGGGATAGTTGTTCGTTTCTATCCATGAAAGCCACCGCCGTTCTGTTTCCTCTTAAGAAAAAATGCTTAGCCCCACTGGCTGTCAGAGGGTTCGATCCTGCCTGTCTCGAGTAGGTCGCCCACCATCTTGTCAATTTCCTTCTTGAGGTGTAGGAGTATACTCTTTGGCTGAAGGGTTTGGCTTCAGCGTTCAACTTGATGGTGTAGGTCTTTTCTTTCAACTTGTCTGGCTCTCCTGGAAAAATCTCGCCGTTGTTTTCCAGTAGCCAGTCGAGATAGTCGAATTCTTCTTTGGTTAGTTGGTTTAGCTTTTCTTCTCCTTCTGGTGTGTGAATGAACCAGGTTGGGTTGCTCGAACCAGTGTGTGGGTTGGCGGCGTGTGACGATAGCAGGAAGGTATGGCGAGTGTCACCATCGAAATTTCCAATGTTATTGGCGTGGTCGACATGGAGTTTGACTCGTCTGGCGTAATCCATGCCGAGTATGCAGTCAATTGCAGGATCATCAGACACGTTGAATGGGATGTCCATGTGTTTGCCGTGTGTCACGATGGGGATGGTCACGGCGCCCACTGGTGGAATTCCGGGTTGGCCGTTGGCTAGTGTAGGCTGTTCTCCGTTGAAAGGTTTAATTTCAGCTGCTGCGTTGGGATTGTTAGCTGTGAGTCACTCGGTTTTGATGTAGCTTTTGCTTGATCCTGTATCTATGCCTGCGAAGAATCCTTTACGATAGGCAATGACATGCATTGATGGCATGTCTCGAGGTGGACCAATGTGTAAGGCGTGCTCTGTTTTCCTTGGCCTTCTTGGCATTTTACAGAAGGTGGAAATGTGGCCTAATTTGTCACAGTTATAGCAAGTTACCTTGCTATGCCATGGCTTGGGACTCATTGGCCTGCGGCGTGAGACTGCCTTGTTTCTGCATGGTTCTTCGGTGTCAGCCTGAGGCTGCGTCGCCTGTGAAGTAGTTGTTGCAGGTGCGGCGGTGGGTGGCGCGAATGGCTGAGATTCAGGGTTTAGCAGTTGTGGTGTTTGCGCTGTAGCAGTGCTTGTCTTTGTCAGTCGATGCTCTGCGGTGCTGGGATTGACTGAGCTGACCTGATGATTGTAGTTGGTTGTGGCTGCTGTTGGCTGCTTTGTGCATTTTATGGTCGTGCATTTGTGGCCTGTCCATAGGAGCGTCTATCTGGAGGTCTTGAGTTGTTGTTCTTTCTCCTTTTCTGGAAATCTGTTGTAGTTCGGAGATTCATTTATTTCTTCCAGAAGTTCGTCTGGTGAGGTGATTTTCATTGGTGCAAAGGGTGCGGAGGTACAGGGAGCCGGATCAAGGGTGGAGTTTAGGGAGGTTGTGATTGTGAATGGATTTTTTGCTCCTTGTCGACGAGGGGTATGCTTGGGTGTGGGTGCGGGAAAGGGGGTTGTGCACCAACTGCGGATGTCTGGTTGCTGAAAGGTTCAAGTGTTGGCAGATTTGCTTTCTTTCTGGAAATTTGCCCACCCGTTCCACCTGTTCAGCAAGAACCCCTCATCCATCATCCCCAGTTGGTTCACTCGATGAGAAGCGAGAAGGTCGTTTCACAGTTGCAACTGGAGCCTCCCACCCTTGACCCCATCCCACCTCTCTACCACACCCCCTTTCCCCCACCAACAACACTATGAAAGGCATTGTGTATTCTCCCTGCAAGGAATGTAATGTTGTCTATGTAGGAGAAAGCCGAAGACAACTCGTGGTGTGCCCCAAAAACATGTGGGAGCCACCAGACGAGATAACAAGCAGCTGCAGCTACTACCTAGTCGCAACTGGTCTTCTGTGTACTTCCGCCACTCCGCCATCTTTTCAACGAAAATGTTCAGGCATGTACCTCTATCACACACTGCAACAGTGATGTCTTATTATATAATTTAAACATAGTAACCATCACAATTGCCGGTTACAAATATGTTTTGAGTCTTACTAATGTGTTTTAAATTTTAGGCGTAATTATCAGCTTTTAGGCCTAATTTTTACGTGCCGTTTTAATTTCTTAAGTGGCATCTAATGTAGAATTTGTTCTAGAGTAGCCTATTCATTTATGCAACACGGTGTCTAGCCTCTTTAAATAAAGCTAATGTGTGTCGTAAACAAAATCCTTTTGTTTTTTACAGTTGCGTGTCGGCCTATAGTGTTTATATGCTACTATCAAATGTTATTATTGAGTTACGTTGAGAAAGCATATTAGCTATAAGGAAGCAACAATGTTTTAATTTGTCGTGTTTTTTAAAGTCCACGTGACTATGACTGAAAAAGGCAACGGACTACCAGACAAATTCGTTACTATAGTCTTCCCAGCCATTTCGACTGAACAGAAGACACACAATTTTGAGTAGCAATTTCGAGTGCATGTGGGAAAACCTCAGTACTCCTCTAATCCTACTCCTTGAGCGAACCCCACTGGCGAGCCTTAAGAGTCCGTGGTTATTTGAGAGTTTTAGCATCATGATGTGCCACTGGTGAACATTACACATCTTGCCTATTGCAGAATCAGCTTGTGCACCCAAACTTTGCTTCACGCCTTGGTGCCTCAGCGTCCCGATGTACAAATGAGTGGTGAAAGCTTGTGCAGGGTGCATTTTTTTTTAATATGACTAGGATTGATTTTCAGTATGTAATTTTCATCTAGTTGTGCTGTAAACACTTTTGATAATGCTGAACGGATGCTGTACATGACTGTTCAATGCATTTGTGTATTGTACTTTTCACCGAAACTCAAGCTGACAATACATTTGTTCTGCTTCTTGTGGTCTGTGCGTAAATTTTTCTAGAGCATCTCGATTATTGGATCTAATTGGGTTCAAAGGGCCTTCGTAAAATCTAAAGGTTTGAATAACCCATTTGGCATGTAAAACAAAGGAATAAAACTTGGCATCGGTTAGTGTTCATTAATTTTCTTTAACTGTGCAACATTACTAAAAGAAAGAAAATTCCAATGATATTCAACCAGAAATTGAAGTGAAGCAATCTCCATGCTCATTGTTTAAACAGCTTCTAATTGCTGATTATTTTGTGTGAGTGGGAGTTGGGATGATCATGGTTCTACTGCAATACATTTTTGATAGTCTTTGTTGTAGCTTTAAGCCCCCCGCCCCTTTCCCCCACCCCCAACCCACACACACTTTTGAAAAGAAGGCCCACCATTAGTTTCCGCGGACCTCAGTCGGGAAGCTCGAAGCTCTTTCCTTGACCCCCTGACTGGAGAGAGGGTACATAGTCGCCCTACTAAATGATAAGCAAACTGACATTTTTCATCCTAGTAGGCTTGAAATTGTTCATTGTCAGAATTGCAAAATTTATAAAATTTGATGGTTTTTTTGTGTGCCCTAATTTTACAAAATTAGCTTGGTAGGGGAATCCCCCAGATTCCCTGCCCCAACCGTTTTCTTCCTTTAGTCGCTTGCTTATACGGTTGCAAACTTTACGTTGCCTTTTGGACTTGAATGTGAGACTGGCTGAGATTATTTCCCGAAATATCATGTGGCAACTCTGGTTGCTTGTTAATTGTTGAGGGCTGAATGAGACTTATGCGCTAAGGGAGCAGGTAGAAAACATCAAGGGATGTTTTACGTTTGGAAGTGAATGAATTATAATCGATTCTGATATTTCTGTGCTTTCATGCTTGTGTAAGGCAAGTTTACTTGCGTAAATAAACATTCTAGATATATCGGTTTTAAAGTTTTTAACCTTTGATTTTTGACATTTTAAACAGGAAAATAAAAAAAAGTAAAAATAATTTTTTGATGATTAAACCTCGTCAGTTTAATCAAGTTAAAAGATAGAGTAGCAGAGACTGGTGGATATTTAACTTACTGGTTCCTTGTAGATATTGTTGGAAAAATTACGCACTGTTACAGTTAGTTTTCGCATATTTTCGACGATCACTAAAGATTGACTGTCATTCGTCTTCAGAAGCCACTCGGGTTTAGTTTTGTTTTTATTTTTCTTTTCTTTTCATTTGCATTCATGTTGTGGTAGGTCGCATGCGACCTATGATCTCTATATGGTCGTGCGGGAGCAAAGTTGATGGTGGATCTGCACATTTCGTTCAAGAGGTCTTGTATTTTTGGGTGCACTAGTTGGCTGATGGTTGGACATAATGGGTGGCTGAATGTTCATGAGTGACACTCCTTGGTTTTTTAGGTGTTGGATTGTAAAGGACTCGTGGCCCTCTGATGCTGCTCCCTAACTGAGTTGGACACAAGCATCATGCTGGCTTGGTTCCAGCTGATGAAGTGGTGTGTGGATGCTTGGTGGGCAGCTTGCCAATGCCAGTGTTTAGGGCCCTTGTATCTGAGATTAGGTCCAGCGTGCGAATATTAATGGTCTCATGGTTTCTCCAATAAAAATTGTGTCGCATTGACCGCATGGCATTTTGTATACTCCTGTTTTTGTGCGAGGGTAGTCAGGTGCCACTTGGCTACGGGGAACCGGTCTTGTGGGTGGTCACCAGAAATCGGGAAAATTTGGTGGGGGTGTGTTTGAATTTTGACGGGATTCTCTCATCTTGCTCCTCATTTCATATTTGTGTTAAGTTGTTCCCATCAGTTGTTTGTCAGTGACCGTGAAAAGCCAGTGCAGGATAATTCAAGTGAAGCCCTAACATATGTGCGGAATGTCACTGAACCGATCCAACGTATTCTACGAGACAAATGAATTTGTGCATATTCTAAGAATGGATGCAACCTTAAAAAGCTGCTCATGAGAAGCAAGCAGTTCACAAATACAAAATTTGACTCACAGTAAAGCCAATGAACCTACAGAATGAGAAGAGGACAAACAACCGATGGGAACAGCACAACACCAATATGGAACGAGGTGCAACACGCAAGAAACCTGTCAAAATGCAGAAAGACTTAAGATTTTCCTAATTCCTGGCGACCACCCAAAAGACAGGTTCCCAGTAGCCAAGTAGCACCTGACTGCCCTCTCACAAAAACGGAAGTATACAAAATCCCATGCAGTCAATGTGATTCTATTTCTATTGGATAAACCAGGAGTGGCCTCAATATTCACATGCTGGTCCATATCTCGGATATAAGGGCCCTTAACTCTGCCAAATGGCATAGCTCTCCACCAAATAGCCCTCCGTCAGCTGGAACCAAGCCAGTACGATGCGTGTGTCCAACTCAGTGAAAGACCAACATCAGAGGACCCTTGGGTCCGTTACAGTCCAACACCTAAAAAACCAAGGAGTGTCACTTATGAACATTCAGCCACCATTGTGTCCATCCATCACCCAAAAATCACCCAAAAATGCAAGACATCCTGAACAAAAAGTAGAGATCCACCACCAACTTTGCTTCCACACTACCATGTAAATATCAGTGGTCGAACTCACCGTGTCACAAACCAATGCGAATGTAGATGAAAAGAAAAACTGAGTGACTGATGAAGACGAACGACAGTCATCTCGAGTATTCATTGAAAATGGCGAAAACGAACTGTGTTTTTGTAACTTGAATCTGAATTAGTGCATAATTTATTCTATAATGTCCAGAATCATTCAAAGTAAAACAGCCTACGGAATGGTTCCTTGTAGCATGTTAGGTAAGATACACATTAATTTGTTGTTAATAATTCAACGTTTTCCAATCAGTGAGGCACGCCTCCCTTGGGAGGCATGGAGCAACTGCAGAGGAAGCATTCCAGGAAGCATAAAAATCAGTGTTGGACTTTTTTCATATTTGTCGCAAAAGAAGTTAAATTTATGGCCAAAATTGTGCCAAAAATTCTAAATCAGTGTTGGACTTTTTTCATATTTGTCGCAAAAGAAGTTAAATTTATGGCCAAAATTGTGCCAAAAATTCTAGATTTTTTTTTTTTATTATCACTATCATTCATTTTAGTAAAAAAATAATTACGCAGCAATGGGGGGAGGGGGAGAAATACTGTAGATAGCGCATGTGCCCCGCACCAGATGCCAGAAGGATGGCACCAAGAGATGGAGGCTCTCAGACAAACCCTAGGGTGCTGGTGACCCCAAACATACCGTGGCCAGAGCAGAAAAAAAGGTTGGGAAACACTGTGCAACTACTGAAACCAACAGTTTTGTAATTGCTACAGAAACTTGAGGATGGTTTAAGGTTAGGCATCAGGCCATGTAATCCTGACCGATTGTACATTTTTCAGTCCCGAAAATCCGAGGATTGTAAAAATGACAATCCCATGATAGTGTAGGCCGCAATGTCAAAACACTTACTTAAATTATAAACTTTTATGTCTCAACAAGATGAATTTGTAATACATAGAATAAACAATGTTGTGTCCCTTCCGTCTCTCAACTGAAGCCTCTAATATAATGCTAGTAGGTGTCATCTAATCTGATGTAAAAGGTGGAGCTACATCCCAATCATTTTAAGAATAAGAGTGAGAAGACAGCGTTGAGTTGCATGCAAATACCTTAGTGTGCCCTTCTTAAAACTCAACAGCTGGTGAGAAAGCATCACCATTTTGTCATTTGGTACCATTTCCTACATACACACAGTTTGCATTGCACCGTTTTGTAGTTGTCATGCCAAACGAAGACTGCAGTCAAAGTGTAGAGCAGAGCACGAATTCTAAAATCACATTTACTTTTTCGAATAAGTTGGTTAGTTTTACTGTTCACTTTCCTACAAAATGCTTAGCTCTAAGTTCTGGATTATTTCGTTTTAAGTATTGTTCATTTGGTAATAATCAAAGAAAAGTATGCTTAGTCAGGCTCCCCATCGTTGTTGATCAGTCAAAATAATGGGGAGGGGGGGAGAGTTGGAATATGAAATAATTCCCAAAATTTTTACAATTCTTGCCTGGGAGTGGGTTTTCTAATAATGTAATGTTTAATGTGTTAAAAAGAATTAGTAAATACTAGTAAGAAGAGCTGCACTCAGTGGCGTGTACACCATAAAGTCAGACTGGCAGATGCCAGGGGCCCACCTGCTTTGGGGGCCCCGGCCCACCCATCAAATGCAAGCAAACTTAAAAGCAAAGTCTTAAAAGTATTGCTGAATGTATGGGTCCAAAGTTAAGCATTTTGCGCAATTTTGATATGGATTTTCAAAAAAATTTCTCAATTTCTGGGGGGTGCCCATCAGACCCACTCCTCTGGCCCACACCATAATCGATGTCTTCCCCCCCCCCTCCCCCCGACCATGCAGGGGCTCGCATTTAGTACTGTGTCAGGGGCCCACTGAAGTCTATACACGCCACTGGCTGCTCTGCATTTTGATTCACTGAAAGTTTTGTTCACCACCGTAAATTCATAGAAATTATTCAGAATTACTTATGAATCTGTGCAGAACTTCCTAATTATGGCATATTAAATGTAATTCAGGCCATTACCTAGTAATCACCTCTGGTCGAAAATCACAATACTCCACAAATGGTTGCGACACAAGCACGCATTGTTTTCGTAGTTCACAGGCTGTTTAGAACACATTACTTCACAGGTTGTGCTATTTTTTTAAACACTCGTTAAGTTTTCTTTTTCAATTGGATGATTTTGTTTTGTTGGTTATTTTAAAACATAATAATGGATAAGGAATGGCCAACATTTTCCCCTAAATCCTTGTTCTGTTTATGTATTTGTTCACCATATTAATTCTGCTTATTAATAGTCGCTTGATTTGAACTGATTTTGATGTTTTTGTCTGTGTTTCACCCTTCACAGCTGCGAGTAGTCAGGGCATTTAGGAGCACCTTGGAAGATATGGAGGAAAGCCGTAGTGTACATAGTTTACACAGCTTACACAGTTTGCGTAGTTCACGTAGCCACCCTGGGCCTAGACCGTTATCAGACATTAGTTACATTGATGAGGACGTGAAAACGCCCTCGTCCAATGACTATCCTTATGACATAGCTGTCACAAAAAAAGCCACGAACTCGGCCACCAACCAGAACTTGAAACCTGAGCATACCCCCCCGAATCGGGAAATGTCCGATCCTCATGTACCTTCGGAGACTGCGCCACTCATGGAGCGAGGGAATCAACAAAATGGGACGACGACCAGCACTCCAGTTTCGCTCTTTCCCTCATCCAGTGCTCCGACCTCCAACACATCAATCCGAAGTAACAATGATAGTGCATTGGAGGAAACACTTAAAGTTCATGAAACTAGCATTTAGAGTTATTACTGCCAAGGGGTAAAATACGTGCAGTTAAAGAGTAATAATTTTATTGGGACGGAATTTGTTCATTCTTTATACGATCATGTAAAACAGTCGTCATTTTTCTGATAGTCTTTTAGACGTTTATTTTTTAAGAAATACAGTCTTAGTGGGATGTCTTGCATAATCGAATTTTTCATGTATCGTGTATTTTGTTGAAATTTTAGAAGGAAGTTGTTCAGACAATCATGCCTGTGGTGATAGTTGTGCAAGCGATGATGGACGGACAGACGGGGGATTAGGCCCCAATAGCCTTGATCATGTATCTCTTATGGGTGTGCAAGTTTTGCCGATGATGATACATATCAGTCTTATAATTAAAATGACAGCATTCGTGTTAATTGTACGTTTACAATCGCAAACAAGACTACATATCTTAATGCATTCTGGGTTAATCCATAAAGACATTTCTCAGTGTTTATTGCTTTTTACCTTTTTGCTGTGCATGAGAGTGAATTGAACATGACACTGAGATGACTCCCACCACCTTCATAGGCTTGGCCCAGACTGCATATTCCTTTTGTTTCTACCTCTTTGCTTATTCCTCTTTCTCACTACTACTATTTCTAATGTGTGATTGTCCGTGTAGCCTATCTTTGTATGCGAGTTGTAATGTTTCTGTGTCTTGTGTGCTTGTGAAGTGTGATGGATACAGTAAACTACACATCTGCCATGCCATTCATGCTGGCACATATTTGCCCCCACATTTTTTCAGACTTAAAACTTTTACTTTACACCTCCCTATTTTACTTTATGCTATTTGAAGGTGATTGGCGGTGAGTTGCAGGATCGATTGATTCCCGTGCCCTACAGCAAGAGTGCCACAGACCAAGCTGTAAGCCGCCTTGCTGTTCTTTTCGTCTCTTAAAAAACTCCTTTGAATCCACTTCCCACTTGCTCCTTCTGTTTATTCTTGGACCACAGGCACCGAAGAACGAAAGAGATAGACGGGGCTGGCAGTTTGAAAAAAAAATGGGAAATTTATATTATGCATCACAGTTGGAATGGCGTGAATTTATAACTTGTTGATGTGCATGGTCGTTACTGCCCTTGTTCTGATTGTCCCCATCAAATGCAAAGTGCATCATTTTACCCTTCCTAACATCTTCAAGCATGAAGGTGTCTCTGGGGCCGTGGATTCAAAGGCCTTTTTGATTTTTTTCCTTATTCTGATGATGGGTTTAGAAACCCATGATAGTTTTCATTTTTAAGAGTGCTCTAATAGTTTTTGGTTTAGTGTGAGTAACTTGTTAATGCTACAATTTTGCTAACTATTTAATAGTAAATCTAACGATATATATTGCTTAGGTTATGTCCAAATTTGTGAATTATTCTTAGTTCTTTTATTAAATAGCTGACGACAACGTAACGCATTCAGTGTAAAGGAATGCATTAATTTAGCATTTTCATTTTGCAATAATTTAGCAACTATTTGTAGTAGTAAAATATTGGTAGTTACAATGTATCGGAAAAGATTTTCTGTTGAAGTCCAATTGTTTTTCAATGTGTAATAATCCTTAATGGTTTGTTTTTGTAGCCATGGCATTTATTGTACGACCTTTTTTTTTTTCATGTTTTTTTTTCTTTATTGTCGGTTTTTTGGTGAGCTTGCTGCATGGCGTGTGAGTGCGCACTAAGGTCTACCAGCACTCTGTTTCCCCGCCCCCTTTGTTTTCCTTGTGCATGTCTGGCTTTTCACTGCTCATTTTCTGTCTTGGAATGTGATAAATGCTTTAAAAATTACGCTGTTGAGTTTGAACGCGCAAAAAAAATTGTGAGTTATTAGTAGGCTAATGTGCTGACACTGTAGTAAGAGATACATTGGTCCAAGGTTGAAAGGCCGAGCAAGGTCTGGTATAATTGGAGTGCTTAACCATTGTGGTTGAGTAGTTAACACTCAAATTCGTTGTAGACATTTTTTTTATTCTACTCTTAACTAACTTTGGACTCAAATTAACTTGTGCATTAAGTCACTTCCTCAGGATTGCAAATGTTTAACTAGTTAATTTCCTTGTTCTACGCAGTCATGTAAGTTAATACTGTAACAGTAACTTAAACTATAGCATGACGGCATTTTTGTTGCATGTAATTTTTTCAGATGTGCAATTGCATAGTTTGAACTTTTTTCCCTTGTGCAGAGTACATTTTGACTTATTGTATGTGCATGCATGTGTTTTACCCATGCAGAAGTCTGTGTTCTCCTTTTAATAAGTTTTCTTGGTACGAGTTTGATTTGTCTTTGTTTTGTTTACCGTTTTCTTGTTGTCTATGATGTATACATTTAAAAAGGTATCTTATTTTAATTTTTTACTCATATATTCGTTATGTCAAGTTATTACCTCCAGTCATATCCTCCCTGTCTTTCACGGCTTAATTTGGGTTCTGTTTCTTTTCTGTTTTCAGATCCGTGTAGTTAATGCTTTCCGCATGGGCTTAGATACGCGCCTCGATCCTAGTAAACCCTCAGTGCAAAGTGCCCTCCAAAAGCAGGCTTCCCTCTCTAAACGACTCTCCCAATCTTCCTCCATTGAATACGCAGACAATATTGCTGACGAGAATGCTGAAAACCAAGACGGTGCTTCTAATCACAGTCAAAGCATTGAAACAGCTGTGTAGGTTGGCTCTGTGAGTGCAGCACCTTAACTGAGTCACCCTTGGACTCGGCACTTTCTCGCACTTCCTCCCTTCAGCTCTGGTCTGCCCGCAGCACTTTGCTCACTCTCGACAGGGATGGGCCTTGCTTTGGACACTCACACCACTGACCAGATTTTTATCTTTTCTGTCTTTGTCCCAAGAAACAGTATTACTGGTTGAAGTTTTATTCTGTTTCCGTGGATAAATATGGATGTAGTCAAGTCATTTAGAGCCTTAGCGGTGTGATTGATTGAGCCTAGATTTTCAAATTGCCTGCACTATCACAGGCAGACACTCACAAAAAAAGCAGTCGACACATGACCTTTCGTCCATTGTCATGTTCTGCCATCCATTTTGATAGTTTGTCCCGTCACTGCCCTTTTCTGTCGACTGCTGCCTTTCCCTGGTAGATGTTCAAGAGTGTTCAGTCTCTTGATTGGTTGTAACGCACAGTAATAAATGTTATTACACCACGCCACTGATAAGGCAGGAGTGAGCAAAGTAAGCTAATTAAGGGGTATCATGTACTCGACATTGCGGGTCTTGAAAGGTGTAGAAAGCATCTTGCCAGGTTCCGTATGGCAAGATGGTTGCCATTCCTGTTGGTTTGAGTATTGATGAACATTAATAGGGGGGTGGGGCTTTGTTTCATAGGCCAGGAAAAAATATTTAAAAAAAGCGGTGAAAACACAGTGCAGATGATATGTGTTGTGGTCTCAGGGACACGAGTTTGACTGGCCTGGAGGCTTAGTTGCTGGAATAGGCGGAGTAGACCGAGGGTTGGGAGGGAGAGACAGCCGGTAAGATTGATCTCCTACTTGAAGTTGCTTCAGTTCGTTTCATAGTCGCCAGATCGGTAGTTTGTGTGTGTGACGCCTCAGCCATTAAATAATAGCGAGCATCAGACAGAGAGGATTGGATGCTCGAGTTCTAATTTTCTTTTTTGTTATAGTTCTTCTTGTGTGGGTAAGATGTTGGTTTGTAACTAGTTCTTCGGTACTCTCAGCAAACTATGCCAGAAGCTTCGTTTTAATTTTTGTGCATTTCTGGTGCTCTTCATATCAACTCATTCATGTAGCTCCAATAATGGTGTGCCTTAATTCAGACCAAGGTACGGCCTGCCTGCCTTGATTCCATAGATGCCATTGTCTATTTTGGTGCAGTAATGACTTTTTGTTTGGAATAGTTTGTCGTACAGCTTGGTTTGACAACAAAAGTAGTTATTTTGTCACTTTTGTAAGTATCTATTTTGAGCAAGATTGTACTGTTGTTAGGCGAAGAAAATAGGTAATAGGTATTCCGTGAAAAAGTCTGAAGGGCTTCTTTAAATGATGTTGTCATGACTTTATTTTCTCTGAATATAGTCTGTGGATAGTTTGCTGACGGTGCCGTCCTAGTCATTGAATCATCCTAGTGCCATGGGGAAGTAATGCTAGGTTTTACAGATTAATTGCTGACCTCCTGATGGCATTAAGATGGTACGGTGGCATTAACCAATATTAAATGAATGGCGAAGGTCTTTTATAACTAATGTGTTCAACAAAATTGGTGTGATTCTATCTTGTTCTGCAGGTTGTAGTAGGATAATTCCACCATTTTCTTGTCCAGCAACTCTTTCAGGACTTGTTGATGTTACTCTTGTATGGAATATGCAAACCGATGTAAGTGTACAGCAAAGTGTCATGAGTTGCACTATGAAACCCAAAACAAAAATGTGCGTGAAATTTCTCTTGGAGGTTCTACTTACTATCTATCGAGCGTTTTCAGCTTTTCACTTGTCTTGGACGCTGTGGACAGGAGAATGTGCGACCTAAACGCGGCCATGGAATGGCCATCGTTTTCCTGTCCATGGTGTTGCCAGCCTGCAGCCATTGTCTTGCAGCTGTTACTAGTGTTCTAATAGCTCTTGCCGTAGGGCAGGCATCCTCATTGCCTGGCACTGCGCAGTGTCAGTTGATGGTAAATGCCACATCATTGTAACATATTTGTCCAAAGTGAGCCAGCCCTTGCCAGAGGGAGGGAGGCCAGGGGTCTTCATAGCCTGAAGGAAAGAAAGAACTTTAATATGAAGACCCATGGACAGCACGATGCAAGGTGGAGCTATGCCCAAGTCCTGCCGTGTTGCCTCCCCCGAGCTCGTTCTTCACCTTCATATATTCCTTCCCATCACATTAAATTTAAAAGTTTTCATGTTGTTGTTTAGTCTTCATTTTCTAAATTATAAGTGCTAGGTTTGGTTTTGCAGTTAGAGTTTGAAGCTTTGAGAAATATTTATTGTGTACAGTTAACTACAAAGCTAAAAGTGTTTGTTTTCCCCAAGTTATAACGACGCAGGACTGTTGTTCAAGTTGTGCCGCTGATGGTGCTGCGTCCCAATGTTCTGTTTCTCCGGCAGCCTACTATTTTGGGGGAACTTGTGTTAATGACCTGTTGTTAGGCTTCTGTGCAACACAGTAGGCCTTTGATTTTATTTTATATTCTGACCAAATAACCTCTGGGCCCACGTGATATGTTAGACTGGTCAAACAAGAAAGCAAGCTGTATTTTTCTTTTCCTCGTGGACTGCCCTGTGGTTTGGTTGGGCCTTGTTGATGTTGTTTCCTTATGAAGTGTTCATCTCTGAGCAATACGATGGACCAATCCAACACCAGCATGAGGTGAACACTGGCCCTGCATGCCTGGGAGCTTCAAGCCATCCTTCTCTTCCCCAAATACTCTGAAGACTTTGGTTGCATTGGGGCAACGTGTTCTTTTTGTAGGGCCAGATCAACCAGACTAGCTCCATCTTGTGGATTAATAACGTGTCATAGTCTACTGTTGTGTGCATGGTACAATATTTTGTTTCCATATGAAATTTTAGGTGTTGCAGATATGCATTAGTTTTTAAGAATTTACATGGACTGTTAAATATGTAAAATAACACTAGTACTTCAGATTGAACTTGTAGAAAAATTTTAAATTAATAACATAACTAAGAATTCATTACGATTCTTGTCTTTCGGAAGTAGCTGTATCTCGCTAGTTCCGAAAACTACATTATGAGCATTGATTAGACATTGGGGGCTTGTCAAAGGGACTAATTTATTTGGACTTTGCTTTTTTTTTAAGGATGTTTCAATTAATGAGCAGATTATTATATAGAAGGTTTGGGTTGGAAGATTACGCAATCGCATTATAAACAACTGCGAGTTGGTTTGTCCTACGGTTCTGTTAAGCTTTCATAAAGCAGTACCAATATTCCTTATGAGTTTATGGAAGTTTTAAAGGTGTCACGACTACCATTGTAGAAATAAACTGTTTAAGTTTTTATACCCCATTAGTGTAAAGACTTTTTTTTCTTTGTCATTGATTCTTGGTGAATGCGTACAGTATAATCTAGGTAACAAGTCATTATAATAATATACCTATAGTTTTTGCTGCGGTATAAAACATTGTTCTAAAAATACAATAATTTGATTTAGTTTTTGCCGCCATTCGTGTCAAGGATTAGGAGCTTCTAGCCACCTTATTTCCTCTATTTGTCTCTAGTGTCAAGTTTCAGCCTGCACCAAAAAAATAAAACTAAAACGCTAACCTTTATCTTCTGCTATTTGGTTAAAATTTGCTCTTTCTCTGTCCATTTTTATCAATTTTCGTTCTACCTGCCAACTCGCCTACCAGGTGGAATCGCGTGCTGGTGACGGTGCCTCCTGTCAGCTCTCGTGTCCGTTTCTTCTCGCTGTTTCAAAATTTTTAAGAATGCATCATTCAAGAGTAATTAGTTCGCCAACCGCGTTCAAAGTTGCTTATGGCCGGTGTGGGCATACGGTTACTCAAGGAGACCGTCGCCCACACTGTTGGAGGTGCCATTTGTGTGATTTAGTGCAACGTCCGTGCGACAAAAATTTGTATGACCTACTCTGTCAAGGCAAATTGGAGGTTTCCTAAGCAATAAAAAAAAATCAGCTAAACGCCGTGTACAATGTAAGAGGCGGGCTGTATCTGATTAATGCTCTCCTCCGGGTCTTAAGTGTAAAACTTTAGTAGAAATTGCAATGTGTCAGAAGAGTTTTGACACAAGGATCCGGACGGGATTCGACCTTAATCCTGACAGCTACATTTTCAGACTGTCCGTGCGAAAAAAGATGGATGCCCGTGCTGACTTGATCAGACCAGAAATGCGATGATGTGCAGCTGATCCCACAATATACACAGGTGGATCTCCTTGGTTTGATGGCTGCAATAATTAAATTTCTAGTTACCTTGAAAAAATCCATTACCTTTTTAATAGCATTCTCCTTCTCAATGCTGTTCAATACTAGAGAAAACAAACAAAAATGGCCTTCCGGTTCGCTACCTACTGCGCAGGTCAACTGCACAGCCTCCTTCATATACAGGGTGTCTCAAAAGGCATGGTCATAAATCGACAGGGAGGTAGAACTGATCTCATCTATAAAAAAAAAACCTATAATATATACGCCGGAAATTAATCGTTTCCAATGCAACGGGACCTGTTCCCCAGGGTGGAACAGGCATAGTCAGCCAACTTTCAGGCAGCGCACCACATGCTTAAAAAATGAAACAACATGTGATGGTGAAACACGTTTTGAAACGAATCGTTTCTTACAAAGTTATTGCTCATCCGTCCTAGACGAGGCGCCCACTCATTAGGGTAGTTGGTGTGTGTGTGCCCTCCCCCCGGCTAGGTAATTGCTAGAAACAAAGCAAAACGCCAAAAAAAAATACTAAGGTGGAATCTCCTAGACGGTGGCTTTGACCGCTTCCCCAGAAGGAACCTTTCGTGCCTCATGCAGACTGAAAATGTTGGTGCATACTGCCATGACGAAACTAGTTCATAACAAATGTTCGAAGTGGCCCCCATTTGCTTGAATGCATGACGCCTCTCTTCTACTGAGAGACGCACGAATCCTTGCGCAGACCCCCTGGTTCTGCCTAATCTCCTGAAATGCATCATGAACACGTTGGCGCAATTCTGCCTCAGTGTCTACGCTGCGTGAATAAACAAGTCCCCTCATGTAGCCCCAGATGCAGTAGTCCAATGGATTGAGGTCAGATGAACGGGGAGGCCACGGAATTGGGCCTCCTCAACCAATCCATCTCTCCCCAAATTGTTCGTTTAGATACTGCCTCACAGCAAGCAGGAAGTGGGGTGGCGCACCGTCGCGCTGGAACACCATCCTCTGCCGTGTCCCCAGTGGGATGTCCTCGAGCAGACCAGGTAATTCATACTGCAGGAAGGTAAGATATGCCGCCTCTGTAAGCCTGTTGGGTATCATGATCGGCCCGATGAGGTGATCTCCTACAATACCAGCCCACACATTGATTGAGAAACGATGCTGGTTTCGCGCTTGCAAGGTTTCGTGAGGATTTTCATACGCTCAGACATGGGTGTTATGGAAGTTCGCAATTCCATCTCGGAGGAAGGCGGCTTCATCAGTAAACAACACTGCTGAGGAAGAGAGGGTCTGCAGCACATCGTTGTTGAAGCCAATTACAGAATACGACCCTTGCCAGATAATCGTTCTCAGCTAGGCTTGCACCCGCTGCAGATAATATGGGCGCAGCAGTTCATCGTGCAGGATCCTCCACACAGCATTACGGTCTACGTTTTCTGCCAAAGCAGTCTGCCTTATGCTGATTCCCGAATCGTCATCCACCCTCCGTAACACACGCTCTTCCAGTTTAGGGGTACGAACAGTTCTTGGCCTTCCTTCTCGTGGTGCTACCTCAAATGACCCGCGCTCACACAGATGTTGGTGAAGCCGAATAAACGTACGACGGTCCGGATGCCTCCGGTTCGGATAGCTCACAGCATACAGCCTGGCTGCTTCTACAGAATTACCGTCGGCCCGACCGTACATGTAATGCATGTCAGCAAGCTGTTGGTTGGTGAAGTTAACTGCCATACTCTAGCAAAGAAATTAATCGGAAATTTTATCCTTTTCCTCTAAACCAAAGAGATTAAGTGGGAGAAGACTTTTCTTTCCGCAAGTAAAGAAATTAATCGGAAGTTTTATTCTTTTCATCTAAACCAAAGAGATTAAGTGGGAGAAGACCTTTCTTTCCACAAGTAAAGAAATTAATCGTACGTTTTATCCTTTTCCTATAAACCAAAGAAATTAAGTAGAAGACTTTTCTTCCACAAGTAAAGAAATTAATCGGAAGTTTTAACCTTTTCCTCTAGACCAAAGAAATTAAGTGGGAGAAGACTTTTTTTTCCACAATAGAGAAATTAATGAGAAGTATGTTTTTCTACCAAACCAAGTTTGACTGTTTTTTCATCATGGCTGTGTGGCATGTGCAACAACGCTTTCAGTCTGCAAGAGGCACGAAAGGTTCCTTCTGGGGAAGCGGTCAAAGCCGCTGTCGAGGCGATTTCAATTTACTACTGTTTTTTTGGCGTTTTGCTTTTTTTCTAGCAATTACGTACCCGGTGGGGTCTACAACCCTAATGTGTGGGCGCCACATCTAGGACGGATGAGCAATAACTTTGTAAGGAACGGTTCATTCCTAAGCGTGTCTTCACCGTCACGTGTGGTTTCATTTTTTAAGCATGTGGTGCGCTGCCCCTGAAAGTTGGCTGACTATGCCTGTGTCACCCTGGGAAACTGGCCCCGTTATCTCGGAAACGAGTCATTTCCGGCATATGCATTATATAGGGGTTTTTTTTTTTTGATAGATATAATCAGTTCTACCTCCCTGTCGATTTATGACCATGACTTCTGAGACACCCTGTATAAGTCGGAGCGGTAATGCTCACCTTTTCTTCTCTACCATCACGCTGTTCACTTCGCTCCGGGAAATGTTGAGCTTTCACCTCCGCTTCCGTCTTCCATCTCTGCTTACCAAATGGCGAGCGCAAAAGGGACACCAAGGGACGGGTCTTCCCCCCCCCCCCTTCCTCGGCGTTCCGCCTCACCAATTTATGTTCCTCCGGTTGCCGAGAACGTGGAAGTTCTCAAGCTTACAACGGAACAAGATTCTTTGGAACCTCCACCTCCGAATCCACTTCTCTCCGAATCCTTTCCAGTGCCGTGTGATACTGCAACCACGTCTCCTGTCCCGTGCAGCCAACCACCACCGACAAAGGATCTTCGGTCTCTTACTGAGGAACTTTCCCATACCAAAGAATGGTATGCTCGCCTCAAGCTTCAATTAAAAGCACGGAAGGTTGCGGCTAAGTTAGTCTCCTCCGTTGACTCTCATTGTGCCACTGGATTTGTCTTCCCATTCCTCCGAACATTCCACCTCTCGCCACACCAATGAACCTCTCACAACGTCTCAGGTTCATTCTCTTGTGGATTCTTCCCTCCACACCTTCAAGCGGAAAATACATACTGACGATGCTTCCTCCTGGCTAACTTCTCTCCCGAAGCGTCACTGCCCTTCCGTCGCAGAAGCAGGTCCATCTACCGCTCCTGCCGTTCCGCCTCCACCTCTACCCCTTCCGGCTCCGCCTCTGATCCCTCCGCCGGGTTCCTACGACAAAAGTACGATTAAGATTCCTACTTTTCACGGAACCCATCCGATTCTGGTCTTCCGGAACCTCCGTTTCAGGGCGACCCTGATCCCTCCAAGATTCCCCTTCCCGAACTCATGAAGACAGAAGAAATCTTCCCAGATTGCTTCCTATACAAGCAATCCACAACAACTGACGCAGCCTCCAAAAACAGGGCTAGCAAAGCTTTGAGTTTGGTCTCCGCGACTAACTACCACATCAACCTCCGCTCTTAGGTCAATCCACAACACTTCTTACAACTCTCCTCCACAACGGCGGTTTCCTCCTAGGTAATGGTTCCCTTCTTGAATTGGACAAAGATCCGCCTCGCCCTGGCCGTGAAAATTACTTCTTCCGCCCGATTGGCGATGGCACAGCTAATCCATGCAACTTCGATACTTACCCTCAGTCGGAGTTTTTAACAGCTGACACCAAATTAGACTTCGGCTCATCCCTCTACCTTCCTCGTCCGGCAGCGGTTCCTGTGTTTGTCCTCCGCGACAACGATCGCTTTGTCCGCCTCGGCCTCCGGGGCCGCGTCCCAAGCAGACGTTCTCAACACAGCAGCAAACGTGCTATGTGAACGACTCTACACTGACTCTCCGGATGATACTCAACTAACGTTCCTCATCAATCAAGTCTTTCGCAAGAGTTGCTTCGAAGCACGCCGTGAATTGGTTTACCCACGCTCTCTTCAATTCAACACTATTACTACAAGAGGTTGCACTCAACACGGCATCCAACCTCCATACCTCCACGCGATACCTCCTCCGCAACCAACCCATCCATGAATCGGAATCATTGTTTCGGGGGCTAATACCAAAGGTGGCTCCCCATCTTGACATTTCACGGAAACCGCTATACACCAAGCCCTGCATTACTCGTCGTCCTCGTTCCCTGCCGTCAAGATCTGACCCTCGTACGGATGACCGGAGGAATACCAAGCCCTCCGAACACCTTCCGGCTCCGCGCTAGGGCCTCGCCCTTTCCAGCCAGAACCAAGGGACGCAGAAGTGGTCATTCCCTGGATGCCCTTCCACTCCAGATCGAAGACACCGAGCCAGCTCCCAACCTCCACACAAAGGACGTAATATCTATTGACATTCCGCCTCCCCCACAAGCTGTAGGGGGACGCCTCCGATATTATGCCAAAACCTGGCAAACAATAACTTCCGATCCAGTGCTTCTCTCTATTGTTTCCGACAGCTGCAAACCGAAGTTAGTTCTGCCTCCTCCGGTACAAAATCCACCGTTGGACCTGCAACCACGTTCCTCTGCCCCGCTTCGACTAGAAATATCGTCCCTCCTCCAGAAGGAGGCCATTCGTATTGTACCACCTCCGTTCGCCCCCCGGGATTTTATAGCAACATTTTTCTTTGCGACAAGAAAATGGTCGGAACTCGCCTGATTTTCAACCTCAAGCCGCTAAATCAGTTTATTCACAACCCACATTATGGAAACAATATCCTCCATCCGCGAGTCGCTCCAACCCAACGATTAGACAGTTTCCCTCGACTTGGCCAACGCCTACTTTCACTTTCCACTTCATGCCTCTGTCCGGCACCTATTCCGCTTCTTACTAGACGACACCGTTTTCGAATATCTTTGCCTTCCATTTCGTCTCAACGCAGCTTCAAGAATCTTTACGATGATTCTACGGCCGGTCCTGGCCTGTCTCCGCCAACAAGGCCTCTGCATCCACTCCTTCCTCGGCGACTGCCTCCTTCCGCATCCGCAACCGATGACCCTGTCGAACAACTTAAACACCGCCATGCCTCTTTTTCATCACCTAGGCCTAGGTTTAAACCTCCCAAAGTCACGTCTATCACCCTCCCAATCGTTTGTTTATCTAGAAGTACTTTGCAACCTCCGCACAGCATCCGTCAGCCATCCCCAGAACGCGTCACATCCCTTCTTCACTCCACTCGCGAATTCCTACGGACACCACGCCATACATTCCGAGACCTTGCCTCCGCTATCGGGACCATCGACTCGTTCGCAGACCTCGTCTCCTACAGACGATGGATGGCACGTCCACTACACCATTACAGTTCCTCCCATTGGGGCGATTCTCGCACTGCCATTACCCTTCCACCACAACAACGGGGCCAGGCCTTTCCCTCCGACACCTTCCTGTGGTGGATGGATGTCAAGAATCTCACTGCGACAGTTTCCCTCCACGAACCACCCCCTCACCTCCACTTATCTTTATTAATAAAATCGAGTTGTCGCATAGGATGGACGGCAACGAGACGGCCACAAAACGGCCGCCACAAGACGGCCGCAAGTAATTGATAGAGCACATATCCGTTTTCATTGTCGGATGAGCCCGCTCGCCGTCTTGCTGTTGAGTTGTCGCGTAGGATGGACGGCAACGAGACGGCCACAAGACGGCCGCAAGTAATTGATAGAGCACATATCCGTTTTCATTGTCGGTCGCTCGCCTTTTTTCTTTGCTACCTTGGAAAGAATGAGCCCGCTCGCCCTCTTGCTGATTGTTGAAGCTTCGTTTGTTTAATCCTCCCTTACAATGTCTGCAATGCCTATTTATTTATTTACGGTTAACAAAGGCGTATTTATTATTTCACATGCACAAAGGCGTATTTATTTATTTAACATGTACAAACGCGTATTCCAACCATTTTGGCAGGAAACAATCATATGTAATGTAAGTGTATGCACTCCGCAACAAGGGATACGCTGAATGAGGGAGTGAAGCAAACGAAAAACACCCTTTCCTAGCCAGGGTGTGCAAAAACACATACACGGGATACACGCATCCCGTAACAAGCACATGAGGTAGGAAATCGTCCCAGTGTTTTTAACGGTGCATCAAACACCACCCGTGCGTAGCACGGGCTTCAGCTAGTTCACAGATATATCTCGGATAGGCTGGGGAGTTCACATCGACAATCTCACGGCATCCGGCTGCTGGACGACCGAAGCAATGGAATACATCAATCATTTGGAGTTACGCGCTGTCCTTCTAGGTCTTCAACATTTCCAACATTACGTGACGAGCCATGTAGTACAAGTCCACATAGACAACACCACAGCCGTTGCCTACCTCCGCAAGGGAGGCGGGACACGCTCCCTCACCCTCCATCAGATAACGTCCGAAATTCTTCAATTTTTCATCCTCCGTCACCTGTCTCCTGCCCCTCCACATTCCGGGGTCTTTAAACGTGATAGCCGACTCCTTGTCTCGCCGCACACCTCCTGTCAGCTAATGGACACTACATCCCGTGGTCTGCCACACTCTGTTCCTTCTTTGGCTACGCCCGTTAGTAGACCTCTTTGCCACGAGATTCAACAACAGGCTTCCCTTGTTTGTCAGCCCTCTTCCAGATCCCCGAGCATGAGCAGTGCATGCGCTAACTCTCGATTGGAATCACCTTCATGCCTACGTGTTTCCCCCTCCGCGCCTTCTTCCACTTGTCCTCCGCAAGATCGCCAATTGCAGCATACGTTTTCTCCTCATCGCACCAAATTGGCCTGTGGCAGCTTGGTTTCCACTGCTCCTCAACCTCCTCATCGATTCGCCCCGCCAGCTGCCGAATCAACCGATCCTCCTATCCCAGAACGACGGGCTAATCCACCACTCGAACCTCCAGGCACTACGCGTTCACGGGTGGCTACTATTGTCATAAGCCCAACCACAAGTCCATGAGACCTCTGTGAGCCGAGCTATTCGAAGACTCCTCCGCGCAACAGGCATTCTTGAGGACGAAGCCTCTCGCATTGCTTCTCGAGGCGTCCGCTCCTCTACCACTAATATATGACAGTCACTGGAAGCGATGGATTCATTGGTGTATCACAGAACAAGTTGATCCAATCCACTCTCCTATGCATGACCTCCGCTTTTTAACCTCCCTGTTCAAAAGTGGATTACGAGGATCCACAATCTTAGTCTACCGATCGGCCTTAAATGTAGTCTTCAAAGCGGCCGGGAATACTGCCCTTCTTACTGACTACAAAATTTCGTCCTTAATCCATTCCTTCCTCTTGGATCGTCCACGCATCAGAAAACAGTTCCCAGATTGGGACCTCTCCATTGTCTTATCAGCCCTTATGGCCTCTCCGTACAAACCGATGGCATCCACACGACTCAGACATCTCACAAGGAAGACTGTTCTTACTAGCCCTGGCCGCTTGCCTCCGTTGTAATGAATTACAAGCATTATCCGCAACCGAAAAGACTGTTTTTTCCTCCCGTATTACAAAGGTATCACTCTCACCCGTCGTCCATCCTTTCGTGCGAAAACTCAGAAACCCACTGAACGTACTCATCCCTTTATCATTCCGTCCCTCTCCAACATACTAGGAGACGACAAAGAACGTGCTTTATGTCCTGTTCGTGCCATCTGCTTTTACCTCAAGGCATCCTAACCCATTCGAAGAGGACGCACCCAGCTTTTTCTTCCATTCATTAACAAAGTTGGAAATACTTCCACACGAATGATTGTCACCTGGCTCAAAGGCGTCATCGTCCAAGCCTATGAAGCACTTGACATCAACTGCGCCACGGAAGGTATCAGAGTGACAGCCCACGAACTTCGGGCAATATCCACCTCCTGGGCCCACTACAGCAATATTCCTATCACCGAAATTATGGAAGATGCCTCCTGGAGACATCCTACTGTCTTCACATCCCACTACTGCCGTGACATGTCTCATCAAGCGGAAGGTCTCTACCGCCTCGGGCCATTAATGCCACCAGTCGCATGCTTTAACCCTTAAACACACGTCGCTATTCTGTGAAGGGAATTGGTCGCTACCTGAGGGGACTCCTGTCAAATGGCGCCCGCCGCCTTGACGAAGTCTATGGGAATGCTATTAAAAAAGGTAATGGATTTTTTCAAGGCAACTATACCACACGCCATAGCTGTTTGCTGTGACGTGTATACCACGTGACTGGGCTAGTCCAATCAGACGGCCAAACAGCCGTTGTTCTCGTTCGTCATTGGCCAACTCATGGTGACGTCACGGCAAACAGCTATTGCGCATGGTTTAGAAACGTCAAAATACCAGTATTACCTGGTTGATTTTGGTTTCTATTGCTGGTTAAAAAAATACATTACCTTGATTCCGCCCTTCTCCCCTCTAGTCGCCATTTGGGCACGATAGAGCTGTCGAAAAGGTGAGCATTACCGCTCCACTTCGACTTGTATATGAAGGAGGCTGCGCAGTTGACCCACGTAGTTGACCTGCGCAGTAGGTAGCGACGAACCAGAAGGACATCTTCGTTTGTTTTCTCTAGTATTGAACAGCATTGAGAAGGAGAATGCTATTAAAAAAGGTAATTTAGTTTTTCAACAGGCAATAGAAACCAAAATCAACCAGGTAATACTGGTATTTTGACGTATTTGGAAAAGAGTTTGAGTCAACAGGTGTCTGAATTGTTGGTTAGTGGTACGGGCCTCGCGACCAGTCTGCGTCTACTTCCAACACAAAGTGGGCTTGCCCCATGTAGGATCAGCCCCGGGTGATCGTTGCTCCAGTCCAGTAGCCTTGTGACGATGACTTAGCATAATTTCCGCTGGTCCCACCCTAAAAAATTCTGCAGTCACAAATATCAAGAAATAATTTCCAGTTGGGTATTGGCCGTTCCTTGAGCCCAATGCTTTCCTTGCAACAGTCACTGATTTCCCAACCGTCGTTCCTGCTGATGCTGATTAAGCAGGTGCCGGCACGAGCCGACGCTGCTGCCAGTACAGCCGCCAATGCTACTTAGCCGCAAGACTCCATCCAGCATCTTCCTGTGCCATCTCCACAACATCACAGTTGGACGATTTTCGCCATCGAATATTTTACACCAGTACCACCGTAATGTTGATGCCAGCCATCGTGCCTTCGATGGTCGGCGAAACTGGGGGCATGATCGTTCGCCTTCGCGATAATCGTATTCTGATAATCGACGTGAATATTATTATAGGGGCTTGGAGGATGATTCTGCTGGTGAGGAAACACGAAACCAACCCCTGGAAAAATGCTCACAGATAGGACTTCTCTTCAAGATTTTTTTCTTCGGCACAGAGGGATTTAAGCTTTCACTCTCCAAGAACTTTGGGACTTATAAAGAGGAAAAAGTCTTGACAGAGGAGGTAGCCATGGAATACGACTTTGACCTCATCAGCCCCGCCTCTACTAAAACCGCCGCTCAAACAGTTTGTCTTTGCATGCCGACGTGTTGTACGCGGCGTCACACATCGACCTTCCAATTCTACTTTGAGGTGTCGGTGGCTTGTGGAGACGCGATGTTGCTGATCCCTCTGCAGCTCGTGATGCAGGCGGCCGCATACCGGAAAAACGTACTGCAGTGAGGGGAGCGCTTGGCGGGGAACACTGCTTCGTCGTCAAAACACCTACCTGACCTCGACCACCAGTGTGAATCTAGACGCTTTCCATCGCTTCAGGCAACTTCTGTTCCATTGCCCATACAAACTATTTAATGGGAAGTTTTTGTAGTATGGCCCGTAGTTAAAAGGAAAGGGAAAACCGAAGCCCGACAAGAAGACCAACGCAAGTGGCAACAGGCCCCGTATGTCGGGTTAGTCCACACAAAATAGCCCTTTCGTGGCCCTTCACCTGACCAAGGCCAGCAGAAAGTTGTCACAGTGCATAGTGTGCCTAGAGGATGTGGAGAAAAAGGAGGTAAGCAGTCCCGTCAGGACAGCGAGTCCCCTAGCAAAGACAATCCACCTACTGTGGGAGGGATGAAGGCCAAAAGTGGCTTGCCTTGGCCCGGTGGTGTAAAGATTAGTTTCACTTCATGGAGTAGGAACGTGTTACCAAGGACGCCATTAAGCCTCATTCCCCCCCCCCCCCAACAGGACTTTTTTTTTTCTTCTATCATCTGGAATGGCTATTCCCTTCACATCATTGCTAAGGCTAGTATCGGAACCCACAATGTGTCTATAGGTTCACAGGGACCCTCTCCTGAGGAAGAAGGTTACCACCCTGCTGGATAAAGACGCCACTCTG
>JAHWFP010054978.1:0-27750 GCA_023313725.1 Lithobius niger | reverse complement strand
TATTATATTAGTATTAAAAATATTTTAGTTGTTGCCCAATAACTTCTTAGTGGTTTGAATTAGAGGCTTGAAATTAACACCATTGGAAAGCTCGTTTCGAACCGGTTAAAATGGTCTACCGGAACGTCATAAACGGTCAAAATTTGGCGAAAATATGAATTTTAGCAGGTAGACCAAGATTGAGATAAAAAAATTTGACCCGCGATAATTTAAGGCACCCGCACGCGCTTGTAAACCAAACAATTAACTTTGCATGGTCTAAGTAGCTAGTCACATTCTAAGTTACTTGCTTTGTGGTAAACTTTGTCCTTGGAGAACGGTTCAATGGTAAAGTTTTCAGCTACATTTTTTAATTTGATTTAGGGGAATGCTTGGTGGTGTATGTATAGTCCACAAACGTCAACGAGAAATTTGGAAAGGTTTAGCAGCTCATTTACAGATTTGTGTTACTTAACTTTACGACCGAGGGTTTTGTGTACCTAGCAAATTTAGATCTATTATGTGTCGAGTTGAATGCGCGAGAAAGGTCCCCTAGTAATAGCAACAAACGGCAAGAGAACAAGGTTCTCAAGTGCATAATTTATTCATGATGGGCTCAGGGTGAGAGAAAAATGCAAGTCTTATGCTTGAAAGTTCAGATTGTTTACAAGAAACGCTTAAATTCAAAAATGGAAATACTCCTTAATTTGCGAATTTTCGATAGGCTGATTATGAAAAGATGTAAAATGTTAGTCCTATTTGCTTCAAGCTCCTTCGATTAGTGCTTCTTTCTGTTAACATCGTTGTGAAGATGGAAAAGAACTTAATGAAGGAGCCTGAAGAAGATAAACATTTTACATCTTTTCGTCAACAGCCTATTGAAAATTCGCAAAATACGATGGAGTATTTCCTTTTTTGAATTTAAGCTTTTACTTGTAAATAATCTGAACTTTCAAAATTCAAAATACACCATGGTTAGCTTATTTGCCAAGTCTTACGAGCTCGTCGTTGCAGTGGGGGCTTAGGCGCCGTTAAAAATTGATATGGTCTTTTTTTTTAAGCATTTACCTCGACCCTCATTGTGGGTTGCACTGGTCTGATTGTGACCATACCCACGTAACCATAGATATTTTCTTCCCCCACTTGATCTTTTGAAAAATGAATGGTAAAATGTTTAGGAGTCATCAAAGTTTTTGTACGGACAATCGACATACTCCTGAAACGAGAGCACTTAGCTTCTTGCAGTTGAGACGGGGACCTTGAGCAGGAGCTTTTTCATGCCAAACTTCAGGCTATTATGTGCAATTAAAAGAAAATAATAGGCTGCTACTAGTCGTAATGCAAGAGCCAGGTAGTTATCAACATATAGTCAGCTTGTGGTCATCGTAAATCTGTAGGAAAATAGCTGCTTACATCCGAATTTGTCTGTTGTCGTTTCAGGCGTTAAAAAGTGACGGCACGAATTCATCGAGCGAAAACGAAACAAGAAACTCTAGATGCCAAAAAATTGCCAGGTTAGAAAATTAATTAGATGTTAAACGAAGCTGCTAATATGCCGGTTTATTCAGTTAGGGACAAAAATAAAGAATTGCTGTACATAGAATTCATTTCTTACAAAAAAAGAAAGTCCTTGAGCCAGTTATTAAAGGTGGTCTATAAATGTAAAAAGAAAATGGACATGTGTATTTTAATTTCACTTAAACCTGTAAACACTCGGCACAAGTGAGGACTGATATAAACTTCTTTTCTTTTTTTTTGGTGGGGGGTTAATAATAAACTGGTGTTTTCGATAGAGGATACAAAAAAGAACTCCGTAGGAAACAATTATTGGCTGCACTAATGGCTGCACTATTCTGTTTAATTTTGTAGCATTGCTTTGTTGCTTACCAACTAACTGGATATCGTAGATACATTTCAAATCGAAGTCCAAAAATAAATTCAAATCTACAGCTTACCCAGTTTACTTTAATAGCTGGACCTTGCATGCTACGTGGTGGCTTGAGTCTCCCAGTCTTAAACTCCAACAGAGTATGCCAAACGCTTTTGGAACGTAACAAGTTTGCAGTTGTAAGTCTTGCAGGATGTTTATGATTGCATTGCCGTTTACTTACAGTTGAGCATAGTATTTTGGATGTTGCCTTTGATAAAGTTACGATGTTAAATGGAATTTAGGTGGAGCCTTCATATGTACTTTCTCGTGTAGCTTTTTCTTTAACCGAGATTTCCAGTGTGATAGAGAGTTGTTGGGTTGGGCGGGAGGGGTGTGCAGTTTTGTCACCCGGTTAATTAGTTTTTAAGGTCCACGTGAATTTTCAACAAGTTGTTGCTTGTTATTTTCAGACATTAACTCTTTAAGGACGGGTTTGCCTGTATGTGCCCGCTGTATAATCATATTAAGAGTTCAATACGCAAACCAAAGAAAACAAGTATCTCGCTGTTCACTTGCTTGGTTTTATTTGGTTTGCGTGTTGAACTCTGTTAATATGATTCTGCAAACCCAAGTAACAATATCTAGTCTGTGTTTACGGTTTACTAACGCTGTATAGTCATTTTATATGCCAAGTCCTTCAGCCAAGTCTAGTAAAACTAAAAATGGGACATGAAAACTCGTTTGTTAAAGAAAAAAATGAAAATGGTTTAATTCCTTACCTCAAGTGGATGAGAATATACGGCATGATTTTTTTTCAAGCGAGATATAAGCCTTTATTTTTAATGCCCAAATGCAGTCCTTGAAGGGTTAAAACATGGGAGGGGGGGGGGGGGCATGTGTGGCAGCTAGATGTGTTTCCACTTAAGTTATTGTGTGAAAATAAAAAGCAATAGCTTGTTGACCTTAAATGTAATTACCTGGGTGACAAACCTGCAGTACTGACTTAAGCACAACGGGAAGATAAATTTAAAACAACCTGCAATGTTGTGAAAGGCTTAAAATTTTCATTATGTCAGTCTCCCATTCAAAACATGCACTTAATTCAGTTTCGGTAAACCAACAAAGTTTTTTGTGTTCTGTTTTTTTGTTGTTTTTCGTGTGTTTGTTGTTAGATCTGTCTGCAAAAGCTGCCCTAATGCTCCGGCGCGGCAGCAAATATTTAAGTAGGCCTATTGTATTTTGATACTGCCTATTAAAGACATGAACATGCCCAATACAGTTTCCGGGTTAGTTGAAGGATTGTAAGATTTTAATTATCAAAATCGTACATTTAGCCTCCCCCTCCCCCCTATAATTATTATTAATTATTAAACCAATTAGTTTGTGACAAAAGCTTGCTGAACTTGTATATTACTGGTTTGCTGAACTTACTGGTTGGCACATGGCACACGTTAACCATCAAGACAGCGCTTTAAAAAAGAAACTAATGATCAGAGGCCATTGACCACTTTTTGGTGTCCGAACCAATGAAAACTGGAACTATGAAAAAAAAAAGACAAAGTGGAAGATGAAATAAAAAAAAATATTAAAGGTGTTTTTATTTACTAGCTATATGTACTGGTGTACAAGTCTACCCGTGTGCCCGTAACTTAATTTACCAACTCCTGGACTTTTATGTTAAATGGCTCTTGAAGTTACTGTTTCTTAACCTCCGTGGGATTTCAAATTTTTTCAACTTCTGACTCTAGACATTAAGCTCACTCTGATTGTTGTTTCAATCACTCGGATCATTGTTGCCTTGATAGGAGGAATCCAAACAATGGTCCAATGCTCCATTTATGTTTAACTGTGGAGCAAAGCAAGATTTCCAAAATTCTAAAAACAAATTAAGGACTTCAGGATGCGAGTTGTGTCTTCCAGGCAATGTCGTCGTATAGCCTTGAGAAGGGATTATAGATCATACTAAATCTAAAAATTCTCTCAAAATATACTCTTTTAAAAGGTTGTTTGTATTGTAAGCCACAAATGAAGTAAAATTAAACAATACTAAGTGAGTACGAGTGGCTTGGGGTTCCACAATTTTTCTTCAACCTGACAAAATTAGGCTATTTGTATTTAATGTGAAATACGGTTGGGAAAGTGGGATGAAGGACCTCTTGCGTAAATATGCAAGGATGGGTTGTGAGAGTAGGATAATTTAAATTGTGGCCAAGACAGGCGAGTTTCCAACAGTATATCGAGCCTAGTTCGAATATTGGGTGACCATAGTTTCATTGCAAGTTTCTTTGACCAAGTGTTGCGGTCATTGTGTACAAACGGTTACGGATATAACTAAAAACGGTTTGAACTACTGGCTTTTAATCTATACCACCTAAAGAAACACTTTTGCTTAGATGATGAATTGTATGTAGAATGTAAAAATCGTGACAGGTTAATCGGTTCTGTTACATTGGTTAACATTCATGACAATACTCACTAAAGTGTTTTTATGGCGAAACAATTAATTTGTGTGCTTTTAGAGCTGGATTGGTGTAAGTGGCATGCCCTACGGAGTTCCGTTTACTATTATGCGATTAAATATTATTATTATAAGCACCAAAAGTTAAAGGTTTTTCACTAAAACCATGTACGTTTTCAGCAATCAATACTGGTTGGTTTCTTCAGACAGTCTAGTGCATCGCTCGCACCCACATCTTCACCAGTTTGTATTATACTTCACCGAACTTCTGAAATTCAAAACAAGTGGAGGGAGATTTGAATTTTGGAAGTTGGTTGGAGTGTGAGAAAGCTGTTAAAAAAGTGGGTGCGAGTCTTAAACTGCCTGAAGTAAATTGTTGGTGTGAGTCCATAGACTGTCTGAAGATGTCAATCAGTGCCGAAAATTTGCAAATTTTAGGTGAAAACCTTTGACTATTAGTGCTGCGTTAGTGGAAACTGGAAAAATTTCCCCGGATTTAAGTTTTTCGAGCAAGTTCAAGTAAGAGTTGCATAATCTGCTCTGGCAAAGAATTTGACTAGATTCTACTTTGAGTGATAGAAACAGAAATGTAAACAAATTATGCTCAAAATACTTGTCAGTATCGCAAATTTTCTATAGGCATTATCTTATTTTTTAGGATAATCTCTATCGAAAATGTGTGATATGATATGAATATTGACATTTTGAGTTTGAGCGTCGTTTGTTTACATTTGTGAATCTGGTCTGCTCGAATTTGAGAGTTTCGAGTTTTTCGAGTAGGGAAAGAATTGTTAGTTAAGCTGACCTCATTTTGAAGGTGCCGGGGGTTCCGTTGGTTAATGGCATACGTTGCATTGGGAAAAAATTATTACACATATTTTCTTAGGTACCTAGGAATATACTTGAGTAATTTTCTCCCAGGGTAGAGAAAATTTCCTACATTCAAATAATTTTTTCTTGAATGTACTCGCTAACTCAAATTGAAAAAAAAAAAACGAAACAATGCCTAAATGCGACTAAAGGCCTAATAATGACACGAGGCACCAAAGTAGAGTGCTAAGAATCGTTTATTTATTCACTGGTTTCATTGCTAATTGTTAATGTATCCTCATGTTATCAAAAAATGGATGATTACATAAACCTGCAACCTCTTCGGTATTTTCCCAACCGAGTTATATTTTGTTATAAACCTAAACCAAAATGTTAGGAACGGTGTAATTTCACTCGAAACACATCATAAAACTTCGTTATCATCTCGTTTAAAAAAAAAAAAACTTGTAGATTAACAGGCAAACGCTTGCAAAAATTTTACAACCCTAAGATTTTTTTTACAGGCCTAGGGAGCTGCTGCAGTAGTCCATAGCATGGCCGGGTAAACAGATCGGGTATTAACTCTTTTCTCTGACCTAACCATTGTATGTTCTTGTAAACAAACAAAATTGTTCTTGTGCTTCGGTGCGTTATATGTGATAAGCTTTCATTCAACTAACGACAAATTTTGGATTGGCACGGGGAAATTCAAACTAGTTAATATAGTTAAAAGTTGTATTACGAGTAAAATGGACAAAAAATAAGTAATGGTTTGTGCTTGACATTTTTAAACAATGGGTTAGGCCTACCAAGAATCCTTTTTTTTTTTTTTTTTCCTAGTCCGAGTGTAATTTATGACTTGCCTATTGTCACACAAGCACACTTGTAGCCTACTTGCAGAATAGGTGTCAGTGAAATATTTATTTGCGCATGATGTGGAAGTTGAGTGTTGGACAAAATAAATCCCCCCACAAAGAGGAAGCTTATATGTGGTCAGCTACTTACTATTGAAGGACAGCGTGGTTGTATTTGGTTGCTGATAGAAGTTATGGTGTTGTCTTTTAGCTTAACATTTTTCAAAGGTGTGTAGTATTTGATAAAGTGATCTAAACAAATCTGTAGTTATACAGACGCTTTGTAATTAATTTTATTCCGTTTGAGTACTGTAATTTGGTGCATCCTAGTTCGGTTCATTCGTGTACAATATTCTACTGGTTATCAGATTAGTTCGATTCATCTCTGGTCTTTCTACAGCCCTAAATTGTATTGACTGTGACGTTAAACGTGGCACTGACTATACATTGTTTTCACTGTGGGGAAGGAACATTAAGAACGGTGTATTAACGAATTTCCTGAGAAATGTTTAGCAAAAACTGTGTTTCGTTTACGAGTAGCCTAATTAAAGTGAAGATATAAACAGGATGAAAAGCTAACTGGCTCAATAAGTAATAAATAAATACAGGTGCGTACCTACTTCCATTGCCTTCTGGATTTTAATTTCCGAGTGCCTGAGCAGGAATTGAACCGTTGACCTTCGAGACCAAAGGCTGAAGTGCTACCGCTAAGACATGCAGTATGGCTTAACTTTGCTCCCGAAAGTCGAGGGTTTAATTCCCGCTTTGGCACTCTTGACATTTAAGCCCAAAAGGCACCAGAAATATGTTTGCATTTGTATTTATTTAATAAAAGTAAAAAGCACTTCCCCTCTTTTTTTCAGTGTGTCGTTGTGAATAATTGAGTTGGTTTTAGGTTAATGGCTTGTGAAGATAAGGCCACCTTTGTCAAAGTTAGTGTTTTTCATGGAAATACTTTCAGTTTATCAGATGGTGAAATCAGAAACTGATTCAGCTACTTCCCTGTGGAAAATTCCCTAAATTGCTGTACAATATTTAGATCATGATTTGCTTGTAGTTCAAATCTTTGGTGCTACAGAATCGTTATTGAAGTTTTGTAACAGTTTCACATTTTCTCAAAATGCAGTGCATAAGTAGACATTACATTTCCTGGTACGAAATCATTTTTGCGTACTGGTGCTCAGTGTTACTTTGAAAATTTAGGATGTTGTCATGTGTGGATGTACGTGTGCATGATAAATGGCAAATATTATTTTTGAATTACTGTACCGTATAGTATTTCAAATAATAACGTGTTTGAATGGAAATACTTCCAATTACCGGTAGAACGTAATCAATCGAGTTCTATCGCAAATTTTCTACTATAGTGAGACGATTCACAGTGTTACGTATCACTTTGCAATTAAGATCGTTAATAAAACTTGACAAAGAGTTAAATTACTGACGCCATTGCAACATTATAAATATGTGATGTTAGCTATTAAACAACTGCTTGGTGAGTTTATTATCGCTCTCATGCTTAACTTACAAAACAAATGCAGCTTTTGTGGAACTTAATGATTGTCCAAAAAAAGTTCCATACTAAATAGGTAGGGGGTTAGAAAGTGCGTTAAAAAAAAATAAAAATTGAATAAGGCCATGAAAAGAAAATGTCTTGGTTCTTGGCCCAAATCTATTACAATGCTGCAGGCACTGGGCATTTTATTTCCTTATATTGCAAGACGGGCACAACACAACGTTATACAAATCAAAATAGGAAATAACGTCTAAGCCACGTCGGTATTTCTAGGATTTCTACTTAACGCTTATCTAAGTAACGAAATATTGTCACACATAAACTGGGAACATAGTAGTAAAAATGCACCAGTTTATTAGAGGAGAATCAATTCCCAGTGTGAATTAAGTCCTTTTTTTTTTTTTTTTTTACAAAGTAATTTGAGAAAAAGCCATCGACTTGATAGCAACATTCGAAAGCTAATGACAAAAGTATTGATATTGGAACATTAAAATCTGTCGATTTCAGGCAAAGTTAATAAAAAAAAAAAAAAACATGTTACAATACTGTACCTATAGGAAAATAGGCCAATAAGGCTACGAAAAAAAAATTAGTTGTTTCTCAGGCCCTGCCTGGTGGTCAAATTTGCCCCTTGTCGATGCTTTTTATTTGCTAGTTCAAGCTAAATTTATTACCGTTACAAGGAAAAGCAATTCAGTTAGCTGAAAATAAGTATTATTTAGCCTAAATTAACCACTTTCAGCTCCGTAAAATGAAGTGTTTTGCAAGTTTTTCCGTAAAATTAAAATACAAGTGTTCTGAGCAGTTTAAAGTAAGACTTGAGTTACTTCCAATAAAATGAAAAGCCTGGTGGCCTGGTTACTTTTTGAATGAAAATACCCGAGAAACAAACTTATTTCTTTTCACGGCCTAAAGGTTGACCCACACGAATGTGAACCAAAGAATTTTTTTTTCATGGCCTTCTCAAATTGATGTATTTTCAATATCGATCCAAATCCAAAATCCAAGACTTGTGCTTAAATCATAACAAAGTCATCAGAGCTCCCAAAAGGGTTAAAAGGATGTCAAGCGGAATAGCCACAAAAGTGTTGTGTACAGGGATCTTAACCTGACGATGTGTCTTCTTAGTTTATAGTCCACTTTTCACAATTTGCCTTAACATAATGATTAATGCATATTCATTCGTATTGAGGTGCAATAGTAGTTTCCCTGTGATCTCTCTTGTGGGTTTATCAATTTGTCAACACGCTTACGATTGCAGGGGAAAATTCTTTGTGTGATAATAATTAATTGCAATAGATATGAAATTGTTCTTAATATTATCCTGACAATACTTCCTTCTCACAATGTGTAATATGCAAATCGTGTCCTATTGTCATTTCCAGTCTAGCAATTGTTGACAAATATCTCGTTTTAAGTTTTTTTTTGTTTCCGACTTTTCTGTGACTGGGTACTTGTAAAATACGCCTGTTGATCGTGTGGTGTGGATGTGTTGGTTTCAAAGGTTCTTTTCACATTTTGTTTCCCTTTAGATAAGTGAATTAGGTTTACAGTAATTAACATTAGGTCGAAGGAGGCATTGGTATCGAACTGATGACGAAGAATTAACACTTGTAGTGCAAGGCTGGAAAAAGTAGTATTTGATATGGTTAAATCACCTAGCATGTTTGCCGCCTATGCAAGATAGCTCGAACGGACATACGTTAAAGAAAATGTGCATAGGCTACATGCATAAAAAAATTGGCACTTGGACTTGAATGATGTGTGTGCTTTTTAATTTATTAATACCAACTTATAGTTTAAAAAAAAATAAGTATTTGTAAAGTCCCAGTGAAAACGAAAAAAATACACTAAATTTCATCTTGTGGACAGAATTTCGCAACTTAAATTTTTTTGCAAACTTGGGGGCCAACATTCTGTAGTTTAACCATAAAAAAAATCTTACCTTCGTGCTTATACAGAAAATATAATTAATAATTTGTTAACACTGACCTTTAGTTTCTAAAAATACAGAATTTTGTGTCAAGTCTCGGTGAAGAACGAAATATACAAAATTTTGGCTTGTGTACGAAATCCGGCCATTTCATAAGTACGAAGGTACAATTATGTTTTTTTTTTTTATCAAGGTGGGGTTAAACTATAGAACCACAGGAAAAAAAGTTCGAGCGAGTGGCTTTTATTTCTGATGTTTTTCGAAGTTTTGAGAAACGCATATAAAAAAAAAAACTTTGTAAGTCAAATACATGTATACATACAAGTTTACAACTTGTGGTTGTACGCTGAATTCGTATCACAGAATTTAGTATTGTGTATTCTATATATATTTGTATTACGTAATTTTACACTGAATGCAAATAACGGGTTTTGGCTGATATTAACAGGACTTATTGACTCGAAGCAATGGAAACAATTATTACATGCAGTAAAATTTTCACGAAGTGGTTTAAAAGAACATCACGCGGCAAAGTTTTCGACATGAGGGCGGTCCTGTTAAACAGAATTTTTTTTATTGCCCCAAGCCTTTTATGGATTAACTTTGACAACATAAAATCATACCTTCGTGTTTATGAAATAGCCAGATTCTGTCCAGTAGATGAAATTTTGTATATTGTGTACTTCCACTAAAAACATCATTACCAGCACTTTGAAACATATGGATAATTTTAAAACTACTATTTTCCGCCATCATCGCATGCCTTCATATGGAAGACACTCGCACAGTCTTGCTAATTTTCGACAGCAATTGGAGAAGGTCACGACGCTCATTCGCTCAAACTCCTCACGTGACGGTCATCTAAGATGCTTGGAATCCATTGCTATACAACACCACGAGCAGAGTGTATTCCAACTTATGAATATTCAGGGCCTATTTACCCAAACGTGATACACCTGGTGGTGAGGGACTTGAGTAAGCAGTTAGCACGGTGTTTGAGGGCTAATGGCAGCATGAATGGCTCATACGATGAAAATATGGGAAGCTGCGTGTCGCTTACAAATTCAAATTCTGGCAAAGAGCAAGAATCTGACTAGGATCCTAATTTAACCTTTGGAGTGCCTGATAATGCAGCATTGCTGAAAATTAGCAAGACTGCGATTGTCTTCTGCATGAAATTGTAGGATGGTGGAGGAAGATAGTAGTTTTAAACTTGTGTTCTTCACCGAGACTTTACACATAGTACTTAATGTAGTTTATTTGAAACTATAGGTTAGTGCTAATAAATAAAAAGCCATGCTAGTTTAGTATTTTCTGCTTTACCTTATGGTGTACAAAACAAAATGATGCAACCACTAAAATGTTGAAGCAAAAAGTAGTTTTTAATGTGCTTTCCGCAGTTGCTCAGGTACAACGGTTTACCTCTGTGGGCTAGGCGCGATTCGGCTTAGTTACCTTCTTCATAGTCGCAAATACTTGTAAGGATTTTGAAAGCTGTCCAATGTATCGTATTGGCCATCAACATATCGTCTCACAAAATATTGTAGAAAAATTATGGTTTTATTCATGTACCTTACACTCTTGTAAAGGTTTTTTTTTTGTAAAAATAAAAATCTGATTCCTATAGTTGAAACCAGCACATCCTTAATTTTACACCAACAGCTTGGCCAATCCATTAGCAAAATTTCACATTAGATAAGATGTTCTATAATGTGTATGCCATGTCCAAATGTTCACAATACTGGTATCTATGCTGTGTTTTTTTTTTCAAATGTGTGATGTTTGCATTGTTGTGTTCTTTTGTGAACATGCTAACACTTACGAAGACTTGTATCATAAAAATTGTTACTACTGTTGATACTAGTTAAGTTGCTATGTTAAAAACCCTTGTGGGTAACTTAGGCCGAAATAAACAAGTTAATAAGTTTAAGCACACATGCTTTCTGTGATTGCATTGAGTATTTGTTTAGTCCCAGTTGTCATCGACAGAAACTTGCGTATAATGAACTTGTTTGAATTTTCATTTATGCCCTTCCTGCTATCTCAAAAGGGTTCAGTAGTAATCTTCCTACTTATCGTGAAAAGAGGACTAACGCTATGTCAGGAAATTAAGGCTGTACAGATGCAGATACCGTATCGGTAAATCTGCAGATATTCAATGTATCGGAATCGGATCGGAATCGGTATTTCTTACAGATTCCTTTGCAGATACCACACTTCACCCTTGATGATGTAGAGTTTCATGTTTCCTGCCTGGTGTCTGCCACAGTTCTGGAAATTGAAGTGCAACACAAAGTTTCATCCTGAATAAAATCATTATCTGCATTGAGAACTTAACGTTCCTTGCCTTCAGACAGTCACGATTCCAGAAATAACAGTGCAACACGAAGTCTCTTCTTGAATTAAATCAGTATCGGCAGCATCGGTATCTGTTTAACAGATATCATGCGGTATCGGATCGGTATCTGTATCGGATCGGTAGAAGTGGTATCGGTACAGCCTTACAGAAAACACATTTCTTTTGTGGCATAGCTTTAGTCTTCTTTTCACGGTTTCTTTAGTCAGAGTAAAATGAGCCTGTCGGCTTTCAAAATCATCCTACTTATATGAGTGTATTCGGTTGTTATACTGGGTAGCGAAAGGTTTTCAATAAAAACTGCGCGGCAATTTTAAACCTTTCTTAGGTCACGCAAAAAAAAAAAAAAAAAAAAAGTTTGGTTTACAGGAGAGGTTGCAAAACCAGGCAACCAGGTATTTTATTTTATTTTTTACTTAACTGACTACGTATTCTTTGACATGTATCTAGCTCAAAGTTGAAAAATTACAGGTTCTCCATAAAAAAGAATCGGCAAAATTTTTCCCAAGTCCAAACTTTTTTTTTTGTTAGCACCCTACCGAACCATAAAGAGACTTTCAAAACTTCCCGTTCTATTAGACGTCATCTGACCCTTTATGGTCCTGGAGGATGCTAACAAAAAAGTAGGACTTGTAGTTTTTACCACATAACTTTGTAGTGGTTATTGAAATTAGCACCATTGAAAAGCTTGTTTCGAGCCGGTTAAAATGGTTTATTGGAATATCAAAATCTGATAAAATTCGGCAGAAATCTGATTTTTATCAAACGGACCAAGACTCTTCGTAAAAAAAAATTTGACCCGCGGTAATTTACAGCATCCGCATGTGTTTGTAAACCAAACAATAACTTTGTGTGGCCTTAAACACTACATTTAATTAAGAATCAGTATTGGCAACTTTCGCTGAAATGTCGATAACTCTGGAACTGTTTGAGATAGCAACTCGCATTTTGCTCAGGGAACTACCAAATATCTTCCCAGCTATCTTTTAACTGTGGGTTTCTATTTTCTAATTCTGTAGTTTTGCTTCCAATCCGATCTTGATCCGTCCAGTGGAGAAACGTCAACCTAGCCGAACACATTACCAATTGATCAAATAAAAAATCTACCGATCATAAACAAAAATTGACTATAAAAAGAAGCTTGACTTGCGTAATTGAAATTCGTTCCTCTACGTTGCGATCGTGAAATAATGTTTTTTGCGGCCAACAAGTTGATGCTAACAAATTACAATTAGTAGTTGATCAAAATGATTGTACTGGTGCTGCTAATTCTTAACATCATTTATTACGAATACAATGTAGAAAATTAAATACAATATATCTGTATATGATAAGTTTGAGGGTGTTTTGATCGGATTGGTTACTGGTAAAATAACCAATTTGAGGGTGTTAGCCGATCGATCCGATCACGCTTTAATCTGCAATGATTGGGTGAGCATGATTGAATCAGTACAGCCTTATTATTTTCAGATATTTATTTTAATAATTATTGTACTTTTGAAGAAAGTTACACCATTGATAAAACATTAGGGGTTAATTTTTAGGTATCGGTATCAGCAACATTTTTAAAATTGGATCGGTATCAGATTGGTAAAGTTTGTATCGGTGGAGCCTTAGGATGCGATTGTTGACGCGATTCAATCACACAAAAACTATCCACTAAAGAGGAAGGGAAATGATTTTAAACTGAAGGCCTGCCTTCAGTTCTTCTATTATTGGAGGAAAGTCTAGTAGTGTGGATTGGATCCAAGTTACTAACATACATCACGCATATGCGGATACTAATTCTAGACTAAAAACCGCCAATTTTTTGCATTTTTGCATCTTCCAGATGTCTTAACAGTGAAAAAAATTGAATTAACTGCAGTCTGAAAAGGGTTGTAAAATGTGAGGGGGAAAACGTAAGCTTTGGGGGAATAATAGGTTTCACTGACAAAAATCGGCCTCACGCGCTGTATTGTTAGGGATAGATTTCGTTTTTTTTTTTACGTGTTCTCACTAATGAATATGGGCTACCATACTTGAAGAGAAGTGAGCCGCTTACGGTTCCACTAACATGTGCCATCCCTCGTCTGTAACTTGCATACATTTGAGCTACAGTAATAAAAAAAAAATAAATAAAAAGTGGAAATTTTGTGAAAAATCGTATTGTTCAATTTTTCACTGTTTTAAGAAAGTTCGCACGATGCTTGTTCTTAATTTTCAGAAAGAATTCACCAGCCGAAGAGGGTTTAAAACCATCTGTCTTCATCAGGCTTGTTCTTTTTTTTTTTTTTTTTGTGCCTTTTGCTGCTTCTCACAGAAAAAACAAAAGGCACAATAAAAACTAGCCTGATGAAGACAGACTGATTTAAACCACCTTTGGTTGGTGAATTTAGTCTTGAAAATTAGCAAAAACTAAGCAAGGTGGGAACTTTGGAAAATAGCGTAAAAGTGAACAGCACGACTAGTGTTTTTCAAAGTAGATCACTGCATTTTTAAGGTTTGTGAAAAATGTGAAAAAAAGATTTGGAAATTTGAAAAAATAAGCCAAGCTGGTAACATTCCCTTCAGCATCGTCGTACCTAACCACGATGTTGCCGATGGCAATCACCGATTGAACGTGGCAAAACTTTAGTCCCAATTCGCACTGCAACCTTTTGTGAGGGGGCCCCGGGGAAAATAGCGGCAACAGCCCAGTGGTCAGCGCTTTTCAAGTAACGAAGTGAATGCTTGTTCAAATCTCACGACTGACGTAACGCCAGGATCATTTACCCATGGGTTAACATTTCTCTACTCCACCTTAATCCCAAGTCACACGATGTTGCCAGCTGACTAAACATGACAAAAATTAAGTCTTAATTCGCACTGCAAGCTTTTGTGACCGAAACTAACAGCAAAGCCTAGTGGCTGGCAACCTCTGCTGCAAACCACGGGAGTGCTGGTTCGAACCACAAAACTGACCTATCACAGTGGGACTTCCGTGTTACTATGGGTTTGTTTTCTTTACTGCACTCCCTCCTTAAGCCCAAGTCACATGGTGATGCTAGTTGACAATAGTCGACTGAACGTGGAAAAACTTAAGTTCCAATCGCAGCTCAAGCTTGGAGAGGAGGCGTCGGGGGTCCCCGAGCTAAACGAGCAGTAACAGCCCAGTGGTTAGCATCTACGTCTCCAAACCAAGTGAATACTGGTTTGAATCCCATGATAGACTGGTTTACTGGTTTAGCAAGTAATAATTTAGGACCGAAGAATATTCAAATCACTGAGGGTTTGGATGATGAATCTACATGTAGGACAAAGTGACCCTTAGTTTTTATGTTCATGAGCTATGCTTTTTCTACAATAGTTTACAGGAAGACTGGTCTTATAAACTGCACCTATGTAATGTCGTTGCTAGCCAATACCTGAAATATAGATGGAAAAGATAGTCTGAATTTAAAATTTAGGGAAAATGAAAAACGGCCAACAAAGAATTAGGTGTTAACATTGTTGGCAATACTGTCTAGTGGCAAATGTAATGTAACTTTCACCATGCTACACTTGATTTGTACACTGGAATTATTAGCGTTTCACATTACAAATTGCTTCACCTTAACTTCCGCAGATTTACTTAAAACCACTTTTGTGTTAGTTTTTCTTAGTTGGCGATGTTGATTCACTCCGTATTTGCAATCAATATCTCTTCTTTATCAATTCTTGTGATTGCAGGTTCCTACCCTTGACAGGCACTGCCTCTGTAGATTTTTATTGTGACCATTTTATTACAGATTTTTAACACTTTACTACATATGTTTACAGCACTAATGCACTCCAATCGTTCTGCGTCCTTAAAAAAGGTCCAACGGCCAAAATCGGGTTACACAGGGCGGTACATAATGCAACAGCAGAATAAGTCCGAGTGGGGGGAAAAGTCCAAACTTGTGTCCCAAGTCAAACAGAGAAGTCCTCATTTGGATTTCTTAAAGGTTTTCGACTAAGAAAACAGGGGAAAAAAGTTGAGACTTAGTTTTTAACTTGGAAAGAAGTTTTATATTTAAAAAAAAATTTTGCTACTGCATTTTTTATGGACCACACTATTTGTCATAGCGCTCACGTAGTGGATGACATTTGTGCTGTTTTGTTTAAATGAAAATTGTTTGTCTGTCCTAGATTTGTAAATAAAGCCGAGTTTCCTAAATTTCACGATAATACACCCATCCCAAAGCAGCAAAATTTGGGTTTTATCTTACAGTGGGGGAGTCACTAGATGGCGGTTTGTTTTATATAAACTATTTCCGATCTTGTAAGAGATGGGTAACTAATTGGGGTGTACACTGTTAGCTAAGGAAACACAAAAGGATACACCCAATTGGATAATTCGTATTAGTTTTGAGTCCTACTTCATTTTAGTACGCAACTTCACACGAGGACTTGAATGCATTTTTCAGCACAGGTCATGAAGTGCTTACCTGGCTGAACTGAAATTTTCATCAAATGGGCACCATTTATCCGATTGACATGCTGTTTTTATTGTTCTCAAGATTTCCATAATTAGATCCTGCATCTATTTAAAGAACGGACTTAACAATTTACGTCTTGGGTTAAGGAGAAGGAGTAAATAGGTTGCGAGTAAATTTTTAGTGCTGCTGGAATTGGGGGAAATGAGTACACTTAACGGGTTCCTGTATGTTAGTTGGCGTATGCAGCGTCTCGCAGCATTTACCGCTTACATGATTAGATAAACAAGTTTTCTACTTGTAAAACGTCGTGTTCATGAAATGACCAACTTGACCTAACACAGGTCTGACAAAAGAGGTTTGTACGCTCCCAGCCGATGAAATGCTAGCGGAACAATTTTGCTAGTTAATTCCTATCAAAAATTCTTGGGATATTTAATATGCCTCAATCAACGTGAGCACGAAGCATTACTTCTGTTGTGAAGCATCGTCACATCACTATTCCAAAACTATTTTCTAAGTTCAACCAAATCCAGCAGATGTTGGCACCCGAATGTGCTACGTCTACCCGAGGAAACCAAGAAAGTGTTATGCTTTTGATGACGACAGGGTTTTTAACTTATTAAAAGTGAAGATTAGTTGTGTAAATCTACTTAAACTCATTGTGACGCTCAACCAAAATCTTCGTAAAAATACGACAGTATTTCTACCAAGGGCGTATTTTCGGTGGATGCACAGAGAATTATGTAAGCAGATTTTGAATAAACCAAAGTAGACCTTTCCTCAATGTTTTCAAGAATCAGTTATTGAGATACTAGGAAGTTAGTCGTCCGGTACCTAACATTAAAAAAATAATTATAATAACTGAATAAACAATGGAGTAGACGTGATAGTAACTTATAAAATATGTATTCCCAGTTTGATAAACCATTTACGACAGTCTATGCGATAAAAACGGTGATTGCGTTTGTACTCTGAAATGGCAAGCTAAAATTAATTCACTGGCTATGTTTATCAAACCTCTACAGTTGCTAAATGATCAAGGTCATATTAGGTTACAACTAATAATTTAAAGTGGATGTTACCATCCTAGTTCATGTAGAGAAATGAAACTTCAATACGAAGATAAATAAACATCCGTTATCTAAGTGAACCGTTTAAGGATATTAATGTAAGCTTGACTGTGTAAGACGTGGATAAGCTGAGCTACTTATTTATCCTTGATAAGTTGCACTTACACACAGAGTATTATTTAAAACGAATTACATTATTATGAGTCCATCAACTTAATACATTCTCGACTTCGAGTGGGCTACACAGACAATCGTTTGTTTTGGTACGTTACCACCAGTGGCGGATTTAAGGCCAATGGCCTGGCTGGGCAAGCCCTTCAAGGCCTCATTTTGTGTCCGAAAGTCTTGGGAACTTTTCTTTTTCGATGTCAACTTCCCATTGTTCGCCTTTATATTTTCATCCCAAATCCCTCCCTCTCCCCCACCCCAACCATAATGTAGAAATCATTAAAAAGCTTTTTCTATATGCCGTTCGGAATATCCATTATACCTGTTATTTTTGCATTTCGTTCTCGCAATACTGATTACTTCCCCACGAACGTTTTTAAACTGTTTGGATCTGGCCAGCTCAGCAACCCAGGTGCGCATGCACACTCCTCCTAATAAAAGCGCCGAGGAGTGAAAGGTTTCCATCTTTTTTTCTCCAGCGGCCACTTCGTGCGCACGCTTCCGGATTCTCCCATCGGCTCTTTCGTCACTTTTCTATCTTCACTGAACACATCCATTACGTCTCCCGGTTGCCTCCCGACCCGCTCGACGCAACCGGTTTGAGACTGTCTCCTCTCACCAGACTCCGCCTCTTCACGCTTGTCTTCTCTTCCTGGCAACTTCAATGGACGACTCCTTTTTTGTCGGCTGAAGACCCAACGCTTTTTCCCGTCTACGGTTGATTTTCGCAGCACCCTCATCAGACTGACGCCGCTCCAAATGAAGCCTCCTTTTGGAAGACAACTTCTTTCTCGTCAGCGGTCTTCCCCATGATGAGACCCCACCTGCCTGCGTTCTCTCTTTCGTCAGTTCTCCACCTTCACCGCGAGGCCCAGACGTCGACCATTGCTTGTCGCAACATCCTTGGCTTTGGAATGCGTTGTTCCGGAAAGGTTCCCTCCCGGAACACCACTTTTCTCCAACAGGCAAGCAGGTGCAGCTGTCTTTCCTACTTCCTCTTTCGTCCAGACCCTGTTCCCAAACTCTTTCCTACAGATGTCTCTTTCGTCTCTGATGGGAAGATCCTAAGGTGCTCCGGGACCCTCCCGCCAAGGAGCCCTCTCTTTCGCCGACCAACCCTCCACCTGACCCTGATGTAGTTGTCGGCCTGTTGTCCTCGCCTCGCGCATCTCCTCCCAGCCCATTCTCCATCCCAGAATCTCCATCGTCGCCGCGTCTTTCGTTGGGCCTGCCGATCACCGCCTCTGCTTCTCCCGGCTGTCGATGCGCCATTAAGCCACAATCTCCCTTCCCCCCCCCCCCTCTGGTTTCTCCCGTCCCTTGCAGCCATGCATTTTAGCCGCCATCATCATCCCATAAGGCCAAGAAATCTTTGTCAAAGACCAAGTCTTCGAAGGCCGATCCTCTGACTCAAGACTCTACCGTCGACGGACCACTCAACCTTTCTCTGGCTCCTCTTTCACGCCGCTCTCACAGCTCACATTCCGTCACCACTCAAATCATCATCTCTTCAAATCAACAAATCAACACGAAAATCCAAGCATCAGCTGCTCCGATGGAAACCTCTGCACTGTGACCACAGCCACCTTTCAAGACCACCTTTCTGCAATCAACCACACTGCCAGGTAATTGTTTCCCATTAGCCCCACGTCCTGTTAACTTCCCCACGAACGTTCTCACACTTTTTTATGTCTTCCCCAAAACATTCATGGAGTCTGCAACCCTAGGGAGCCAGCTCACAACCCTAGGGTACTTGTCAGGTGGTACCCACCGCCAGTCTTGGCGAGGTCCACTATAATGCAAAATTACAGGTAATATATATCCGAACGGCATTTAGACACAGGACATTGCCGGCCTCCAGGAAGGCCGGCTGGATTTTGTTTCTAGTGCCTAAACGGAATTACACATTATCTGTACCCACCCTACCTCCCTTCTTGAGTCACCAACGTGACATATTGAGAGGAAGGAAGATGGAAATCTTTTGCGCCTTGGCTTTTTTATAAGGAGGGGTGCTGCGCACCTGGGTTGCCGAGCTGGCTGGATACAAACAACTTAAAAACCTCCAGGGAGTAATCAGTATAACAAGAACGAAATGCAAAAATTACAGATAATTTTTATGTTTCCATTTATATTTAGGCAATAGAAACAATATTCAGCCGGCCTTCCTGGAGCCCGGCAATTTCCTGTTTTTTGTTTCCCTTTTCGCTTCTTCTCCTCCCCCCCTCTCCCAGCCCCATTAAATCTGAGCACATATGTCACTGAGCACAGTTAAAGAGCTTTCATAATTTGTTGCTTAGTAACGACATTATGTGTTAATTCACAAAGCATTACGGTTTAAACGACCTTGAAACAAAGGCATTACCTCTATTTCTCAGGGTGTGGGGTAAAAATTGTGTGTATTGCCTCCCGGGTCGATGCCAGTTCTCGCGTGTGACGGGAAGTTAGTGCCTCTTACGTTGCTGTGGTGAAGTAAGATTTTGACGATGTTAAATCTACTGGACTGGTGACAGAAAGCGAAATCTATGTCTTCTCTCCCAGACGATCATGTGACAAGCGGCGGAATAGAAAATGAGAGTTATGACATGGAGATACTTCCACATCGTACAGACAAGTATGCAATTATAAGCTCCAGGTAATAATCATTGTGCTTATGGTATACTCCAGCACCGGAGCAAGGCGTTTGAGTGCCCGGGGCCAGTAACTCATGGAGGGCCGCATTTTATCGCTATTATACTACAGATTGCAACCTCCCCCTCTCACACGCTGCTTCCCAAATCTAGCCAAAACTGAACCCACCATGGTGCCACAGAGATATACCAATAAACCGAAAACAACAAATCTGATGTGAAGAGGTGCGTAGGTAGGCACGAGATAAAAATATTCGTGTACATTTGAAAGATTACAATTGTAAGTTATTTAGTTTATGATAGAGGTGCCCTCTGACTGGCAAGAAAACTAACAAGAACATGAATTTAGCAAAAAAATATTTAGTTTTGGGCTCAGAATTTGGGTCTTGTCCACAATCAAAACGTTAGAACGTTCAAAAAAGTGGGAGTTGCCACAAATTGTGGACTTCATACAGCTACTACATGGGTGATTTTTCCATTATGGTAGTTGTGTGACATCCATAATAGTGGCAGCTCCCACTTTTTTCAGTGTTTTACATTTTTATTGTGAACAAGTCGTAAATACTGAGCCGAAAATTAAATACTTGTTGCCAAAATAAGGTGAGGAGTTGTGAGTTTTCTAAGAGTCAAAGGAAACCTCTATCGAAACTCACTGCTGCAACTTACAGATTAATTTTTCAAGACCAATTGTAATTAGGCTAGGCTTCGCCGTTTTTTGCAGTTCACCTTCTTTTTTCAATATTTATTTTAGAGTGGGGACAGCATTTTTGGCACCCTTTCCCCTTTCGGCCGCCCCCTTCGCTTCCCTCTCCCCTTGCTCCGGCACTGGTGCCCAGTCTTGCCTTGTAGCAAGTTTTGTCTAACAGCCTTTCCATACCGGGTTCTAATTTAAACCTGCAGGGATAACTTATATGAGATTGTGATCAGAAAGCCCACCGCTAACCCTTCCATACTGTCGCTTAAAAGTTCTGGCCATATTCTGGCCCAGTTCGATTTTCAATCACTACAACATTCGTGTCACTGTCATTGCTTCTTCCTCCCCTACCTCTCCCTTCTTCTTCTGCTTACTTTCTATCTATTTGTTGTTTGTCAGTGCTGGCAGCATCAAAATGTTGCTCTAGAGAGCGTGTTTGAGCTCAGTGGCCCCCCACACTGGAAGACCGGTTTAGATTTGGGGACTCCAGGACTTGAAAGCACTATGTCCATTCAAGGTCAGGTGTGGAAGAGGCTGGGAAAAGTTGCAATCCCCACGGCAGAAATTTTTCCAACTTTCTACGTCAACATGGCTTTTTTTCTGCAGAATTGATATTATTGAAATAACAGCAAGTGGATGTTTTTTGCAGATGTTACTTTCTTTACACAGCATACCATGCTGTGATTCTGTTTCTGCCACGGTGGTTGCGACTGGGTGGATGTTTGGCCCAGGCTTCTGCTATCTTGTGGAAGGGGTTTAATGTCGTCACTGACTGCAGTCAAAGAAGTACATCACATACACTTGGTTGAGGTGAGACATCAAAAGCCTAGCTACAGACTGGCTACTGCTGTGCGGAATGCATTATAAGAACTGCTGTATATTACCACGTTTCAAGGTCTAGGTGGATAGATAAGTGTGTTCATGTGGTATTCATTCAAATAAATAACCCACAAGTCTCTTGGTGTGAATTGAAAAGTATGTAGTCACTTGAGAGATAACAACTTTTCTGTTTCTTTTCACTTCATTATAAAACTCTTGAAGTTGTATATTACTTCCCAACTTGGCCATTTCAACGTATCTATTTTCATGTGGCACGGCATCGAAATTCATCACAGTGCACTTAAGTACGTTAAAATATTTTATGTTTTATAGTGTCCTAACAAGAAACATGATAGATGTGATTTCCTATTTTTTAAGTCATGTGACCTTCTTGACTTTCTTTTTCTGATTACTTCATTTTGGAGACTACAGATTACCACTGCGTTCGACGTTCGTGCAATCTTACCTTCCTCCATTTAGGCCTTATTTCCACTAAACGAAAAACAATAATTCCACTTCATTTGTATCCATTTAATGTAAAGGAATAATTGTATGATTAAAGGGCTGTGTTTTATTTTAGAGTGATGTCATTAATCGAACGTCTGAGAATACTACGTGCCTGTCTTCAATGCGACGTGGGAATTCAGAACTTACTTCTAACCCCAATTACTCAGCATGGAAATCTGCGCAAATTCAAAACCTCTGCAGTTTTGAATGTACTAGGTAAATAAACATAACTCCTTTTGTTGTAATTTAATTATACTTCATTGTAGTGGACATGATAGCTGAGTGTTGAGAGATAATTGCTCCTAGTAGGCTGCTCCTATCCAAAGTAGAAAGTAGAACCTGGGGAAAGTCCCTGTAGGGTTGTGCGAGAAATGAACAGCCATCTTACGCAGCAGTGTCAGTTCCTCAGGGTAGGCAGGCTAGACAGTGCCGACAGAGTACAAAATCCGTAATTCACATCATATTTGTCAATTAGTATTTCATCATCTATATTTTTTTTTACAAATAATCGTTCAGTTCATTGTAAATCTTATTCACTATGATTACTAGTATTTTGTACTGCTATCACGTCTTCGACAAACGACAGAATTATTTGTAAACTAATGATCAGCTTCTCTCCATGCAGCATTCAACGAAAGGCATAATTATTTGAAAACTAATGAAAAGCATCTCTGCCGCGCAAGCACGTGCTACATGCTGCTGACAGCTCTCAATTTTTAACTCTCCATTCCTTCTCGGTTTGTCATGCCTCATTTGAGATGATCCATTTGCATTTGGCGTTTGCAGTTACAGGGAATCCTACCGGCTCCTCATTGCCACGACGACAGGTCATCAGCACAGCGTTTGATTTTTGCAACTGGTCAAAATAAACGCAGCTGCTAGGAAAGCTGCTGATATAAAGATCACTATCAATTCGGCAATAAGTGGCTGGTAACGACCAACTGTTAAAAATGTCTCCACCAAGTTGTGGTAATGATTTTATTTTATATATTCAGTGTCACCATTGTGTATGTTGCATTATACACTTTGTGTATGTATGTTGCATTGTTCATTGTTGTTGTATGTGACGAATTTAAGAATCCTTTTTAAGTAACCCCTCACCCTCCGTCCCCAACTAAAAACTCAAAGCCTGTCTACTTCATAGGACCACTGACATCACTAAGCTAGACCTTCCATTTGGTTTATTACGCTTAATCTTTTAGCTCTGCCATGTTAGGTGGTTTCTCGTATTGAATCCCTGTATATGTCCTTTCTCATGCCGAACTTCGTTCTGCAGGTAAAATATCGATTAAAGGTTTAAAATAGTGCCAGTTCTTCTACTTATCCTTGGTCTTCATCAGATAATTTTGGATTTTTAAAAGCAGACAGCTGATGTTTTACTTGTTAAAACAAAAGAAATTCAACAACAAAACAGTCAAACGCTATTTACCAAAGTTTCCTCGGCAGTTATTGGGTCGAGTTTTGAATTTTCCATGGTTTGTTTGTCTGCAGATCTACAACCTTCATCAGGCTGTTTCGAGACGGGGGAACTTGCCTACTTAGACAGGCACGCTGCAGCACTTTTGAAAAACAGCCCTTCTCCTTCCTGTTGCGGTAGGGGAAGAGGTTTGCGATGGTGGCTCCATCTGTGTATGGGCAGTGGGTTGAGGACACAAGAAGGATCGTCACTTGTTGGAGAGGGCAGAGGACAAATCAGTAGTCACAATTTGTGTCACGCTATGTTGGGAAACTTCTATATTCTTGCCTGTGGTCCCGTAGAATTCTCAAGATTCTCAAATGTTGGCTTCCAAAATTGAGTGTTCCGATAAGTGCATGGGGTATAGCACCTCACCATATTTAAAGAAATTATCTTTCAATTCCTTGATGAATTTGTGCTTAAACAACACCTTGAGCTTACTGTATGGCCAAGATATGTGGACAACACATTCACGGCGGTTCAAGAGGTGAGAGTCAATGATGTTCTAAACACCTGGAAAAGATGGCAACCATGCCTTGCATTTACCATTGAGAAGATGAATTGTGGAAGGCTCCCACTTCTCGATGTTCTTGTTTACGGAAAAACCTCTTTCTGACATGGGGAAACATTCTATAAACCTTCCCAGACCACCCGCATGGTTCCTTTTCACTCAAAAGGTCCCAGCTACAGTCCTGCGCAGCGAGATGTTGAGGATCAAGGTTGGCTCCCATCGCGATGAAGACACACATGAGCACTACATCCAGGCCAAAGACAGATTCTTGAGACTTTGGTACCCCACCAGACTGTGAATGAAGCTGTCACCAGAGCTAAGAGACGGAAAAAGGTTAAAAAACCAACCTGAATGCTGGCACGCCAATCCAGGTCATCTCATCAGTATGCCTCGAGTAAGAGTGGCAAGGTTCGGCGAGTCCTTGGGAAGAATGGTCTCACCACCTCTTGAAGAATCCTCCGTGCTTGAAGACAACTCCTTCAAAAATTCCGTCCTCTACTATATTCGGAGCCGCCACCAGCTTCTGGACCACCATCTACCAGAACCACTCATGAACGTTGCCCCAGCAGCACAAGAGGTCCCACGAATGAGCACGACCAACCCCCACCACCCGTGCCCAGGTCTGAATTTGCCTTGTCAACAAAACTAACACGATCCAATCTAGCCTGCAGACCCACTGATGCACCGAGGCAGTCAAGCACAAGACTGCCAAGGTGAACTGACCAACCTCCCGTTTACAAGCTGCTGTCTATGCTGTCCCATGCTCTGAATGTGAAGCATTGTATGTAGGCGAGTTCGTAGCCGAGTAGGGAAGCACAAGCAAGTGACAAGAAGAAAAGTGGGGTTGGTATGCACTGCCTCAACACTAAACATATAATTGTGTGAGACCGAACTAAAATGCTGCCATATTCAATCTCATGATTCGAGTCCCAGATCCACGCCTTGGGAAGTATTACCATCCAACTCTTCCAGAGAGCAAAAATCCTCTTGATGAATATACAAGAAGTCGCCCACCAAAGCGTGACACAAATTGTGACGACTGATTTGGCCTCTGCCCTCTCCAACAAGTGGCAATCCTTCTTGTGTCCTCCTTCCACTGCCCATGCACAGATGGAACCACCATTGCAAATCTCTCGCCCTGCCCCTACAGGAAGGTGAAAGGTCTGTTTTCCCAAAAGTGCTGCAGCATATCTGTCTAGGCAGACGAGTGCTCCCATCTCGAAACAGCCTCTGAAGAAGGTGGTAGATCTGCGAGACAGATAAACACCGAAAATTTGCAACTCAACCCAATAACGGCCGAGGGAACTAAGGTAAATAGCATATGACTGTTTTGTTGTTGAATAACTTTGGGTTTTAAAAAATCAGCTAAAATTAGTATAAATGGCTGGTATTATTATATTGTATGCTGCCCAAGTATAAATATCATTAATATTGTGTATCTTGTTTGCTTTTGTAATGATTGCAGACCTAATGCCTCAAACTGACCCCGTTTTAGAAGTTATACGTTGCAAGGTGTTAAAAGCAATGGAGCGTATGCGCAGAACAGACTGTGAAATCCCAGAAACACTTTCAGAGCATGACTGGCAGGAGATGCTCAAAAAAATCCGACAGCTGGGAAAACAAAAAAGAATGTAAGTCTTAATATGTTGACGCAAAGGTGTGTATTTTGTTGGAAATACTGTTTTCAGCCAAGCTCATCCATAATGAGCCTTTTGAGCTTGCAGAACTTTTTCATCACCAATGTGGTAAAATTTGGTACGAAGATTTATTTAAGCTGGCGCAATACTTCAGCAAATCTTCGTGCCAAATTACATGCCGATAGAGACGCTCGATTTGCTGTGCGCACATTAGATCAGATTTTATGTCGATTTACTTAAAAGAATAAATATAGAATTTATGTCTGGAAATGGGGGGGGGGGGGGGCAGGGAACAGGTTACTTATTTTTAGCCGCCCATCAAGTTGTTCTCATCTTAAAGGTGCCTTTTCAACTCCTAGATGCAGCACCGTAGCATCTTCGAGCATGTACAGAAAATAGCGGTAAATTAAAAAAAAGGAACAATGCTTCTCTGCAGCGCCGCGAATTTTGATAACTAAAACGAGATCACATGACCCACATCAGCCTATTGGATGATGGAGAATCTGGAACGTGAATGCTGTGTTTAGAATATTGGCAACGCTATCGAAATGGCGAACCGGTGCCTTTAAGTAACAAAAGTTGGTCCTATTGGTCAAATGTATAAATATAAATCTCAGTGCTGCAAGTGTTTTGGGGGATGACTAGTAACTTTTGGACAGCCTGTACGTGTTTGTGGGTTTCACTTAGAAAACAGGATTAAACTTGCACATAATTTAATGTTTATCGGTGTAATGCATCCACTAAAAGTTGCATGCACATACAGGTTACGACCTTTTCAATACCAATTAGATGTTTCTGCTATTTCGCTTGCTGAAACCGTATTCGTTTCGCACTTGCCTTTTCAATACATTCCGTAAAGCTCTTCATAATTAATGTTTCTCTAGGACGAAGACTTCACTTTTTTTTTCTATCCTCTTTTAGTTATTCATCCTGTGCTCAAATACGCCTGTGGATTGCCCGACCGTGTTGCTCCTCACAACTCAATTCCTTCCAGCCAACTTACAAAATGGTTCTCCTTAGAGTGTCTTCCTAAGTGACAAGGTTGGCTGAATGAACTTAACTGTACCACCCCTTACCCAAGGTTTCTTTGTGTAGAGCTCACGCTTACCCAATAGATTCCAGGTGCAGATCCAGCGGTGGGACTTATTGGATTGCCTCTCCTAAAACCTTAAATAAACCAATCAACCAACGCAAGCTGATACTATTTTTTAAAGTCAGTATTTCACTGACTGCATATATCTTAAGCAACACAATTTGATAAAGCAGCATAATTATATTGCTAATTCTGTTAATTTTTTAACGTATTGTTTTAAAATGCTTCCGAAAATTTTACAATAGCCGAAAAGCAGACATAACAGCAAAAAAGCCTGCTTATAAAATCTACACGGCGGGCTTTCTTACGAAGCACTGTCACGTCATGTTGGTGTGCTAATCTCTGTAAACATAGTTTATTAATTGCATCTAGAATTTTTCCATTAAAAGAAATTGATGATTTAAAAATAGTTTGTTTACAGGTTACATGAAAAACGACGTTTGGAGAAGTCTTCAAATGCTCCAAAAAACTTAAAAGATCATCACCTTCAAGGGCTGCTGCCCGTCCCAACTCCTTAAAAATTTGGAGCTGTGGCCGCTGTTGTCAAATGTGTTTGTTCTCACCCCTAGCTTAACTGGAGCCACCCATTCTTATATTTTATCAAAGGTCCGCTACTGTCTGGCAATGAGGGGGTGGGGGTGGGGGTTAAAGTTTACAATCTCTTTTGGATTGCACGTACTTTCTCCAGATCTCCATCTCCCTGGAGACTTCTCATGTAGTAATATTCATCAGTTGGAGTGATGTGGTTCAGCCCTCTGTTGTCATTGTTCTATGGTTTAATTACTTAGGATACTTTTTTAGCGAGCTTTCTATCAATACCGTTAAATCCCAGCTACCATGACCTATCTAAGGTTTAGTGATGGTTTTTGTGTAGGTTGTATGGGTGCTTATTGTGTCTGCTGTATGTCTCCGCCATTTGTCTACCTTGTCTCAGCATTAGCATTAAATAAAAAAATAAAAAACACCGAAGC
>JAHWFP010054976.1:0-12393 GCA_023313725.1 Lithobius niger | reverse complement strand
AAAACCCCAGGGATTGGGATGAGAAATTGCCAATGTTTGTCATGAGCATTAACTCATCCGTTGATACCCGCACGGGTTTCACACCGGCCTATCTTAACTTCGGCCGAGAAATCGATATAGGCATTGAGCCTCCAATCCCAGAAGATCTCGAGCAACCCGTACCCCTTTGGGCTGCTACCCTTAGCAACAATTTACGTCGCGCAATAATGAAAGTCCGTAGGATACGACAGACAGACAGACAATACGAATACGCCAAAATCAATGAAAAGGTACCAAAACCCCAGGAATTTAATGTTAACGACACTGTTTGGGTAAGATCTCATTTTCTATCCAAAAACATGCTTTCTTTGCTACGAAATTGCAGAAACGATGGATAGGTACATTTGTTATTGTGGAAAAAATTTCACCCTTAGTTTATAAGGTGAAAGAAGTTTCCACTGGGTTAGTCCAAAAAGGATACCAGCATGTAAATAATTTACGATCGGTCGTTAACGAGATTCCAGGAGAATTTGACTAATGAAAGTTTGTAACTTTTGGCCTTTAATAACTGGCTCGAATTGTCTTAATCTGAATTTGCGAAATTTTATTTTGTCATGTTTCGTCAATCTAAACACCTTGGGACTTGTACCTGTGCAACCTCTTATTTATACCTGGTTTAGACACTGGCACCTAAAATCGTTCGTGTGCAGATGAATCCTTACAAAAATTTTCATTTTGTTCATTTTGTGTAGACTCATCAATTTCTGTTGATCAAAATTCGCATGAACCAATTTTCACTATTAAAAAAAGCATGGAGGCCGACAAAAAATTAACCTGCGGTCATTTAAATCATGCTATTAGCTCCCAAACCACAAATTTTATACGACGAAGTGCAGTCAACATATTAAAAACAACAAACTGGAAGAAATACCTGTATTATTAACTGCTATTAACACAAACCAAAAATTTATATGCATTACTTCTTCCATAAAGTGCACTCGAAACATGGAAACAAATGACAGCAAGGAATAACAATATTATTTGTTGACATTAACACAAACCAAAAATGAATATAAGTTACCTTCACTTCCACCGGTCTCTGTAAAAAAATAATTTTTTTTATTCATTGCAACACATTTTGCTATAGAAATGGGCACAACATCGTATTTGTTATTTGCACGTGATAATAATAGCCTTGCATGGCCTTTCTTAACGTGCCCATTCTTTATTAGATATTGCTTCCACACCTACAAATGATAAGATTTTTCTTGATTTTTCAGTATTGTTTAGACTCCTCGACATCATCAAAACAAACAAAATATCTGTATGACAAAGGGCAGTTAACATATTAAAAACAACAAACTACGAAATATACCTATATTATTTAGTGACATTAACACGAACAAAAAATATATGAGCATTACTTCCTCCATAAAGTGCATTCGAAACATGAAAACAAATAACGGCCAGAAATACCTATATTATTTGGTTACATGAACACAAACCAAAAAAGAATATAAGTTACCTTCACTTCCACCGGTCCCTGTAAAAAAGTCAAAAATATTTTCATTTATTGCAACACATTTTGATATGGACATAGGCATAACATCGTATTTGTTATTTGCACGAGATAATAATAGCCTTGCATGGCCTTTCTTAAAGTTCCCTTTCTTAAAGTGATCGTTCTTTATTAGAGATTGCTTCCGCACCAAAAATGATAAGATTTTTTTAAATTTTTCAGTATTGTTTAGACTCCTTGGCATCATCAAAACAAAGAAAATATCTATATTACAAATTGCAGTCAGCATATTAAAAACAACAAAATAGAAGAAATACCTATATTATTTGTTGCCATAAACACAAATCAAAAAAGAATATAAGTTACCTTCACTTCCACCGGTCTCTGTAAAAAATTCAAAAATATATATATTCATTGCAACACATTTTGATATAGAAATGGGCCCAACATTGTATTTGTTATTTTGCACGAGATAATCATAGCCCTGGATGGCCTTTCTTAAAGTTCCCTTTCTTAATGTGGTCTTTCTTTATTGGAGATTGCTTCCACATCTACAAATGATAAGATTTTCCTTGATTTTTCAATATTGTTTAGATTCCTCGGCAACAGTAGTGGTAATATACCATATTCGGTTACACATATACACCCCAACTTCCGGTCATGTGATAAACGTGGGGGTAATGATGCACTTCCGGTCATCTGTTGAAAAGTGGGGTTCCATTTTTCGTCAATCTGGAGGACTATGGAAAAGTGCTTTTTACTATCTCTTTTCCGGCTTTCGTCGATCTGGAGGATGGTGGGAAAGTACTTTTTGCTTCTTCCTATGATGTCACTTCCGGTCACGTGATCAAAGTGTGGGTAATGATGCACTTCAGATTACATGATGAAAAGTGGGGGCGTCAGTTCCGGATTTTTCGTCAATCTGGAGGAGGATGGGAAAGTGCCTTTTGCTACCTTTTTTCATTCTTCATCAATATGGAGGTGGGTGGGAAAGTGCTTTTGCTATCTTCTATGACGATCACGTGAACAAAATGGGGGTAATGAGATCACTTCCGGTCACGTGATGGAAGTTGGTACGTCACTTCCGGTTATCATCAATATGTTGGAGGGTGCCTTCTGCTACCTTTTTTCGTTTTTGTTGATGTGGAGGATGGTGGGAAAGTTCCTTTTTTTCCCTTTTTTGTGGAGAGGATCACGCGTAGGGTACAGGATGGGGACCCACATCCCGAACCGTTTCGCTCTAAGACCGGCAGTTCTAGAGTTTTCAGGGTTGGCCAACTTGCCGAAATTCGAGGTACCCGATTTCCGGGGTGGGCTACATGTAGGACACGGCCCAAGGAAGTCAAATCCCGAACGGTTTCGCTCTAGGACTGACGGTTCCCAAGTTGCGGGCATATTTCGGATTTTGAAACTGTGCTATTTATTTTTTGCAGTGGCCAAAATTATTTTTGACCAGGGCAAACTGATAGGTGAGGCCAAGTGCGGCCGGGGTATCATGCATGGGGGTCAAATTTTACTCCGTTTTGCTCTAGAACCAACGGTTATCGAGTTATAGGCATTTAAAATAATTTCGGAAATTGAAACTGAAACCTGGGGGCCATCTTAGAAAAAATGGCGGCATTTCTGGTTCCGGGCCAAGATGGAGGCATTTCCGGTTCCGACAGGATGTGACGTCATTCAAAATGGTTCCGTTTTACATGGGAGCGACCATCATGTCTGTCTTCCTCTGAGTCTGCCAAATCGCATTTTCCTACTACTCACTTTCTGTTGTGACATCACTTCCTGTATGACGTTACTTCCTGTTATGACATCACTTCCTGTTATGACATCAGTTCCTGTATGATGTCACTTCCTGTTATGACATCACTTCCTGTTATGACGTCACTTCCTGTTATGATGTCACTTCCGGTTATGACATCACTCCTTGGATTTGTACCAAATTTGTGTTTTGTGTGAGATTAAGGATATTAGTCTTAATGACGCGGTGAGTTTAGGTGATATTAAAAAACCTTTAAACAATCAATTGTTATTATTTGTAGAGAGTGTTTTGAACCAAACTGGTGTATTGAGAGTTAAAGTTGATTTTTAAATTACATTTTTGTAAGTTTACACCCATAACCGTTATGGTCAGTCCACTGAGTTCAAAAGTGTCAAAACAAAATTCGAGAAAATTCAGTCCAGATGTAGTTCTGGACTCGAACACACGGCCTCCCAGCCATGGTGCAGTTGGGCAGGGCTACATGCACCATATCATATGTGCAATTTCTAATATGGCGCCTATAGCCCTGCCCAACTGCTCCAAGGCTGGGAGGCCGTGTGTTTAAGTCCAGAAGTGCATCTGGACTGAATTTTCTTCGTTGGATTTTTCCTTATAAAAGTTGGCACAGTTCCAAAAAATAAAAAAATTGGTACTGTTTCAAAAATAAAAACAAAGTTGGTGCTGTTCCAAAATAAAATTTTTTTTTGAGGAGGGCCCTATATAAGGCCAGATCAGACGAGGAAAATTCAGTCCAGATGAAGTTCTGGACTCGAACACACGGCCTCCCAACCCTGGTGCAGTTGGGCAGGGCTACATGCACCATATGGGCAGGGAATCTCCACTACTGGCTTCCCTCTTGGGAGGTTGTAACTCCCCTTTATGGGTTGGTAGTAACTGCCCGTTTGGGTTGTAGTAACTCCCCATGCAGGGTCCAGAAATAAAATGTAAAACATTCCATTTGTTTTGTTAGTCCTATGTAAGGAATATCCTTTTTTTTTAAAGTGTATCTGCTAAATTCTAATTCGTCTTTTTTTAGGAACTCCAATTTATCTCCTCATTTTTTCCTCGTGTTTTTTTTGGAAAATTATTCCGTGTATAATAAAAGAATAATAATTAAAGGAATGAACGATTTTTATTTCAAGAAAAAGAAAAAGAATTCAAAATCATCTTTTACGTCTGCTTACTGTGGAAAGATCTACGCAACTCAGCAATATTTGATCCATCATCTTCCCAACCATCGATCCGATCGTCGACCAGAGTGTTTACTCTTCGAAAACGAGTTGAAAGATATTGAAGGTGAAGTAAGGTGCAAGTTAGTGCATGATGATACGCATCGAATTTATTTCCGTAAAATTGAATGTCTCGATTCATCTCGAGCGCTCAATCTACTGTATTGTCCGCTTAAATATTTTATCACGACATGCTTGGATCAACTGACCAATTGTAAATTTCAACTGTGTTTAGAGGCAGATTTTACCAGGGATTCCAACACCGTGCGAGCCTATTTCTGGTCCCTCTATACAGCTATTTACAATGAATCTGATGTGTCGGAAATCTTGGAGTATGCTTGCAGAAAAATACAACAGTCAGTCGAAACTTTCGAAGAAAAAGGTAGTGGTTGGTGCTTCTTGAAAGTTTGGGGAATAACCGTAAAAGTGGCAAAAATCAATCCTTTTTGCCCTAGTTCTTTCTTACCCTTGCCGAGTGCATTACGCAAGAAAAGCGAAGTTATAGTGAATGTGGAAAATTCTGACAAAAAGTGCTTTCTATATTCCATTTCAGCCGCTAAAATGAATTGCTACGAAACCGAAGTTAAATATTACGAACCATTTTTGAATACCGTAGACCATTCCATGTTGACTTTCCCCGTGAGTCTACGGCAAATTGATTCCTTCGAACGAGTCAACTATTTGTCCATTAACGTAATTTCTTACAAGGGATCGATAGAGTTACACCGGGTGAGAGTGAACAAAAATATGGAAGGAAAACTAATTGACCTGTTACTAATAGCTGACGAAAAAGGAAATACTCATTACTGCGCCATCCTCGATATTGATAGGGTACTCCGATTTCGAGGTGTTGGAAGTAACAGGAAATTTTACTGTTGTAACTGCTTCACTGCCTTTGGTAAAGCACAATTCATTATGGAGCACACCAGTAAATGTGTGAGATTGAATAGGGCGCAAGTACTCACTTTCTTACCACCCGGCACTAACACGTTAAAATTCCTACACTACGATAGACGCAATCCTCATCGTTAGGTAATTTGTGCAGATTTAGAATGTATGCTCAGACCCGTGCAAACTAGTAGAACCGATCCATCCTCAAGTTTGTCTACTAAAGTCAGTTTGCATTCGTCTACTAGTTTTGGCTACGTCGTTGTTGGTCCAGAAAATGAAATCGTGAGTCAAAAAGTCTACCTCGGCGAGGACGCGGTGGATAAGTTTTACGAATGTATGAATAGCGAAATTTAAAAGTTTGCCTCGATTATCTCACGACCAAAACATCTGATGATGACTGCTGACGATGAAATTCAGTTCTCGAAAACCGTTACTTGTTACTACTGCAACAAAGTCATCATCTCTAATAAAATGAGAGATCACTGCTACTTCACGGGAAAGTTCAGAGTTACTTCACACGTAAAATGCAATCTGGAGGCTAGGACAATAAATACTATGCCGGTCGTTTACCATAACTTGGAAGGTTACGATATGAATCTACTGATTTCTGCGACAGAAAACTTCCCTTCGGGAGTCGACGTTCTTGCTAGAAACACCGAACGTTTCATGAGTATGACCATTACGCGGTACTTTTCCTTCGGTGGAAAGGACCTTTCTGTAATGTTGCGGCTTTTAGACAGCTATAGTTTTCTATCTTCCTCGCTCAAAACTTTGGCTAAAAACCACAAGAAAGATCAACCCTTCCCCATATTAAAAACAGGTCTCGATTCGGTAGACTGGTTCGAGCCAGAAGCGAAAAAGGAAGAAATCTTGGATTTATTGAAGCAAAAAGGCCACTACCCATACGAGTACGTGCAGTCTATGGATGTATTTGAGGACCATGAATTACCTCCTAAAGCGGCATTCTTCTCCTCTCTACGAGGCGAAGGCATCACCGACACGGAGTACGATCACGCAACGTCAGTATGGAAGTTGCTGAAGGAGAAGGTTTTTAAAAATTACCATCTCGTATATCAGATGATCGACGTGTATCTTCTAGCCGACATTTTGCAGACTTTCAGGGAAACTTGCTTGGTCAATGACGGCATAGATGCTTGCTACTACGTATCCACACCAGGGTTTAGTTGGGCAGCCACGTTGAAAAAAACCAAAGCCGAACTAGAACTGTTTATGCACGGAGGAAAGCATAACTTTATAACTTCCGGTATCAGAGGCGGAACAACTTTTGTGTCGAAAAGGCATTCGATCGCCAATAACAAATATCTACCAGATACTTACGACGAAAATTTACCTAGTCTTTTTCTAGTCGATTTGGATATCAACAACTTATATAGGCTAGCCATGACAGAATTCCTTCCCTACGATCGATTTAGCTAGCTGACGAGGAAAGAAATTCTTGAATTTCGCTTGGCATTGGTCGAAAACGATTCGGAATATGGCTATATATTGGAAGTGGACTTGGACTATCCGCCCGAGCTACACGACGATCATAATGATTATCCTTTAGCACCGGAAAAGTTTAAAATAATGCCGAAACTCGTGTCTCCCTTTATGAAAGAAATGGCAGGAAACAAGAAGATTGTTTCTACTTCCAAACTGACAACAAATCTGCTCCCGAAGAAAAACTACGTAGTTCATAACAGGAATTTACAATTCTACTTGAAGCACGGTTTAATTTTGAATATAGAAAGCACGGTTTAATTTCTAAAATTTCGTCAGAAGCAATGGCTAAAATCGTACATAGAATTTAACACCGAGAAGCGTCAACTCACAACGACAACGTTCGGAAAAGACTTTTTCAAACTGAAAAATAATTCGGTGTTTGGAAAAATGATGGAAAACAAATCGGCACATTTATCCGTGAAGTTGTCGGATAATCCAAAAAATCTGTCAAGTACAGCACTCTGCCACATGCGGATTCATTCAAGATCCTCAACGAAAATCTCATCAAAGTAAACTTGCGACTTACCGACTTACTCCGGTTTTTGCATCCTCGAACTTTCCAAACTCACAATGTATGAATTTCACTACGAGTTCATGCGTCCATAATATGGAGACCGAGAGCGTTTACTTTTCACGGATACCAACAGTCTGTTCTATGACGTAGAGACTGAAGATTTTTACCGGGACATGAAAATTGAGTCAGATAGATTCGATACTAGCAATTATGATCCATCACATCCTCTGTATAGTATTAAAAACAAACAAGTCCTGGGGAAAATGAAAGATGAGACGTCAGGCATCCCGGTGAAAGAATTTATAGGCTTGAAAGCAAAAATGTACGAGAGTATTAGAAAGGGTAAAGGGATTAGTAAAGCGTTTATCCAAACAAGTCTCAGTCACGAAGACTACAAAAAAGCGCTATTTACTAAAACATCGTTGAAAGCCACGTGGATGAGCATTCAGAGTAAGGATCATCAGCTCGCTACGGTTAAAATTTCAAAATCTTCCGTATCTACTTAGAACGATAAGAGATTCGTGTTGGATGAGGGAATAAATACGTTAGCACACGGTCACTACAAAACGGGTATAGTGCATGATTTTATAGACGTATATAATCGATCCAATGGAGGATGAAGAAGCTGAAGAGCAAGCTTTGCTGGAGAAAGATGAGGAGGAAGAAGCATCAGCCACTGAAATACCAAAACGAAGCGAAGAAGAAAAAATAGTGGCTAATAAGAGGAAAAGAGCCGCGGCTACTCGTAAGAAACCTGCGATAGAAACTGTCGAACAGAGAAAAGCTAGGTTGGAGAAACGAGCGACGGAAACTGTCGAACAGAGAAAAGCTAGGTTGAGAAAATGGCCGCTGCTTTTCGTAAAAAACTTGTGACAAAAAACTGTCGAACAGAGAAAATCTCGGTTGGAAAAAATGCCGCCACTAAAAGAAGAAAATTATTATTCAGACGAACTGCTAATATGATCTGTTGTACTTAAAATCAAGTAGAAAGTATTTAAAAAGATAAACTGCTAATGTTATCTGTCCATCTATTAAATTTTGAATCATATCCCTTCCACTTAATGAAGTAGAGTATTTTCCCATCTGTACCTTTCTTTTGTCTTAATACTTTCTCCACTAAAAATAAATCAGGGACAAGAGTTTTTTGAATTTCTTGTTCGTAGAAACCTCCTAGCACCGGTTCGTTCAATTCATCATTTAATAGAAAAGTAACAGGTTCTGTTTTTTGGACTTTACGAATTGTGAAAACTTCGTTAGTAAAGTTTTGTAAATAACCTTTATCAAAAATTTCCTTAACTTTAGAAATTCTGACTTTGTTTCCTACAACAAATTTGGGTTTTTTCAACGATTGTTTCGGTTTAATTTTCAGTGACGATTCGTGACGTCTGGTTACTTCCCTCGATTTTAATTTAGTTGTGGAGTGAACCGTGTCATTGTACCATGAAACTAACTCATCAATAATGCGTATCCATTGGTAGTTCCCCTGCTTGGTGAATTGTTTCCATATGCGAGTTTTCAGCATTCTGTTGAAACGTTCTACAACGCTCACTTTCTTCTCAGAGTTGGTAGAGTACAGGTTGATGTTGTGATGCTTAAGGAGTGCTTTAAAGTTTTTATTGTCGAATTTACTGCTTAAATCAACTTTATAGGGTGTGTCGTTCCTTCGAGTATCATTTTAAAGGCTTCCGTAACGACCACGCCGGATTTTGATTTAAGGGGAATGACCCAAGAAAACTTGGACATGACGTTAATGCAAGTCAGTAGGTAGTTAAATCCTTTATTAACGTTAGAGTAAGGTATCATTTTCACCAAGTCCGCTTGCCATAGATCATTCAAACTCCGCACAATCACTTTCCGCCTCGGAAAATGTTTCCATGTCGGTTTGTGGAGTTCGCTTACGAGTTGATCCATTTCGTTTTTTTTTCTTCCCATGATGGGGTCCGAACTTGAGCTTTGTCCCCATGATTTTTTAACGATCACAGCGGCTAATTTTTCTTTCCAAGAGGTCGAAGGATCATTACGTACTTTTAGAGCTTTAGATATAAGAATTTCATGGGCGACGTGCCGTTCATTTAAATTTGAACTTTTTGAGTAGGCAATGTCATGTTCTTTACACGCCTCATCCAGTTTATTTATTCCAAGATACCCTCTAGCTAATCTCTGGTTTAGATTTGTTCCTGGTCCGCAATATTGATATCCGGGTAAATGTACTTCTACCGGTAAATGGTTTACTATTTTATTTACGATTCCTTTCCCAGACTTGGAAGGAAGCTCTTTTCGTTCTGCACACTTCGCAAAATTAGACTTCATGCTTCTGTTATTTTTCAATGTAATAATAGTAGGAGGTTCGGACCAGTTAGGTGTGAATCGTTTACATTTCACGCAATACTTCATCTTGGCCTCTTTTTTTATTATACAAAATTATTTTATTGTAAACCTAAATTCTGATAAGTGTTTTTTTTTCTCGGGTGGTGATGACTCATTGTTGTTCCAATTCCGATAAAATTTCTATCATTTCGTTCCTGTGACGGTTGTGACCCGCTTGGGTTGACCCGTACAAAAGTCTCAGTCTTTCGACCAGATCGTCAGGATCGTCGTAATACCTGTAATTCACCCTGCTCCCAGTTTTTTTTACCATACCAGTTCCCTTTTTCTTCGTTTTCATATCCTCCCATGTAGCACCAATTATCGACGCGTACTTGGCACTACGATTCGACTTAGGTTTTCGAGTGCCCGGATCGTGGTTTTGGTAGATAGCGTGCATGTTTTTTAAAAGAGAAGCGTAACTCGCCTTGAGTTCGGGAGCGTACGACGGCTCCTTCAAATCCTTAAAAACCAGAAAACTCCAAAGTCCTAGTCTTCCCGCGTACTGATTGCCACCGAGCACTATGTCTTTCTCAAATATTTTTACGGGTTTATTAGCGATGCTCATTTCTCCAGTTTTCATGTCGTATTGCAGTCCGAAGACAGGATCGATCTCTTTGGGATTTTGGAAAAATTTCATCAGGATATATTTTGCCGTTTGGCCTATGACTTAGCCAGGTAACAGACTATCCAAAGATCTGAGGGTTAGGAAATTTGGAAGTTCTGGAGGTGTCGACACGCGTCTGTTTTGTATTGCCAAAAGTGTGGGGTTGACTTTCAAACCCATACTGATAGATACATATTCGGTACGTGTAGCTGGAGTCAAGTATTAGGAAAGATTGGGATCTCGTGCTATCGTAGTTGAATGCTCGACGGAAGGTTTCAAACTTCTCCGTATCGTTCACCGTGGTTTCCCACTCTTCATCATCCTCATCCTCGGATTTATGAGTTTTTTTATGGGAGTAATAATTTGTATACGTTTTAGTCGTTTTCTCATTGGAAAAACGGCAATCGGTTTTGCAGGACTCGCTATACGACGGATTAACAACGGTAGGTTTCAAAGTACTAACGACGGGTTAATAAAATTTTATAAAGATTCTTCTTGATGTCGTTCGTCCAAACGTTGATTCAAAAATGTGTCCCGCAAACGGTTTTTCAGATTTGCTATTTCACTTTTTTTTCCATGTTATCTTTTTTCTTTCTTTTCTTTTTATCATCGAACGAAAACGTACGTTTATAACGTCCCTCGTTTACGTTTTATCGATCGATACAAACCCATACGGATCGTCCCAACATGTTCTACACAACGTTTTAAACTCTGGAAATTCCACGTCAAGACCGAAGAGATTTTCGTACAAATGTTTCAGGTTTAAATCGTCCACGGGAAATACAATTAATAAATTGGCGTTATCTCTAACTCTTGTTTGGGAATTCTGGTGTAAGACTGACTGCAATAAAAAACGTCGTCGTTAGAAGGACAGCCTTGAGCGAAGTAACGTTCTATGTTTTTTGTTTGTCTAAAAGAACATCGTCAAAAACCACGAGAATACGAAACTTGGTGTCCAACTCCTCTGGAGGAATTAAATCGTTTTGAGAGTTGTGAAAATTCGCTATCTCCCATCTTACGGTTCCCTCAGTTTCGGAAAATATAGACTGTAAAGCTCGGTATTTCGCTTGACACAGAGTTTTGCTGTACACGTATAATCTGTTGTATTCCAACCATCCTTTACAGATAAAATTAAACAGTAATTCATTCGTTTTTCCGCAGTTTGCCGGTCCTATAATCTGGCATCTGATGTTTGAAAGTAGAAATTGGTGATTTTTGGGTTTCTTGATCGGCACGAAGAAATCGTAATTTTGAATATCCATTGTTTTTTCTTATTCAGAAATTAAACTCATAAATTCTTTAACCGAAAACTTTTCGTTGAATGTATAATATTCGACGACTCCGTTATCTACGTTACACCAAAGTTTTACGGTTCTGGGAGCGTCGTTGCTGATGTACACGGAGTTAATTTTACCACTAACTTCCGACAAGGACATACTTCCGCACGGAGCCAAGTTAAACCATGGTTTTTCTATAACGTTTTTGTTAAGTTTTCCTTTAGTTTTGTAGATGTCGTTGTACACCCACGTTCTGAGACGTAGTGGCTTATCTGACTCACCGTCTGCCTTTTAACAAAATGAGAAGCAGGTGGAAGCTGGGTGCGAATAATTTGGGTAACTGAACATCATCAAAGAAATGGGTTTCTGCTCTTTGGTTTCAATTTCTAATTTTCCGCAGATGTATTGTTTAAGATTTTTCATCGCGGTTTGAGATTCGGGGGTCGACAGAGAAATCCATCCCTTTCACCTGGAATCTTTGTTCAAAATGGGAGAACCTATTCCTTTTAAATCCTCGAATTCTACGGAAGGAGATAAGACGTACTTTACTCCATTTTTTAAATTCGTCGCATTTTCCGTCTTAACTTCTAGAGAATTTGATTGCAACAAACTCGAAAGATTTTCATACCAGGTAGAATGAGACATTTTTTGACATTTCTTATTCCTTTTGTTTATATATAAAAAAAATCGTCAAAATTCCAGTTAATAAATTTGGACAGTCTTTGAAACGAACGCAAATAGATGTGAAAGG
>JAHWFP010054975.1:0-35371 GCA_023313725.1 Lithobius niger | reverse complement strand
GATATGTTTGTGATAAACACAGTTTTTTAGTCAGAGGCGTTTTTCCCCTTGCTATTTACTGTTGTATTGCCTAAATTCACAATAAACTCTATGTTCTCTGTTTTAAGTTGAAAACTGAGTTGGTATTTCGCCTAAGAGATTTGACAGTTCCGTTTGTTTGGTGATTATAAAATTACACCCCTACGAATCTTTTGAACCCAGGGCGGTCAAGTCGTAAACAATATGTAGACCATTTAAGGTAGAATGGTAGTGGGGGGGGTTCAAGCAAGATTTTCAGTTTTTTTTTATTGTTTAAATATATGTATTAGGGCCTACACTATAACAATTAAAATTGTGCATTCTCATTAAACTCATTAATTTTTTGCATTCAAATTACCAATAAAGCCGTTTTTAGACAATTCGATTCCTTGTGTAGTATGTTTTGTGCCGAAGTTCTATCGCGATTTGTCGAAAATCATAATTTTTCAAGTTAATGTTCCTTTTTCTTCAAAACTATTGGTCAGAATATTATGATTTTTGATAGTGGTGTTAATATTATAGATATGGATGGACACTACTTCATATATGATGTTTAGACTAACTTACTGGTTTTGGTGACTATGTTACGGATAGCGCGACATTTATTAAATTTTTATCAAAGTTCATTATTTTATTTCCGAAAAACTATTAACCATAAATGTATATATCTAGTTGAACATTTTTAGGGAGATGTATGCTAGCACTACAAAAAATTTCAAAGTTCTATCAACTACCGTTTTTGAGAAAAGGGATATGAATATTCCAGATTTTCTCCATGTTAAAACGTAGGGCAAACATCTTACCTTAAATCCCTAACTCGCAAATCGTAATTTATTTACCCCCTCCCCTTCATCTTTGCATTTATCTAAAGGATGTAACGATAAATGATTTCTGCTTGGAGCTACTATACTCGGAGATTAATAATTCATGATATTGAGTATTGCCAACAAGAAAATCTCGAATTTCTTTACTTGGCAACTTTCTAACAATAATTATATACAAGTAAACATGTAAATACCAAAAATATCAATTGTCGACAAGGCCCCTACACCTTTTGAACATTCAGCACAAATAAGTTTTAGAAAATGCTGTTATTCTCTTGCTGCAATACATCCATTTTTTTTTTGCAATTGCATCGTTGAGAATGTATGAACTTGGGAGTTTATACATTCCCGTGAATAAAATAACTCCAGAAAATTATGTTGAATATAATAAATAAAATTGGAAACACCATCTTTGCAAAATGGTCTATTTGGTTAACTTTGTAACGTGGTTGAAAACAGGCTGAACAAGGTCCGAGGTTAATTTGTCTTTGTTTAAATGACGTGCGTGCAATGAGATACTTTCGAAGAGTTGCTTTAAGTCTGGCTGTAAGAAAATTTGGTCCAATCGACCGTCTCTGAAAATGTAAAAAAAAATATTGTAGGACCATTTTCCTGTAAATGACATTCGAGTGATAATGTATAGATAACATAACAGCTAGATTTATTTACTAGTTAATTTTGTCATAAATTACACGCAAGTGTTTTATATATAACACACAGAATGCCCTACTTACAGCTAATTTTGTCATAAATAATACAGAATGGGTAAGTTACAAATACTTAACAGTTGGACATATTATTTCACAGGAAATGTCTTGATAATAGACCTACCTAACTCAAGATTTAAGACCAGTACGGCAGTTACTTTTGGTACGAAAAAAAGCAATTTATCCAAAACAGCAATGCCTATTTAGAACATAAATTACCCATATACCCATTAACTTTGTCGCAGAGCTTTCCTAAACTTATTGAACAGTCATAATCGTCGAATCGTCACATTCTTTCCAAACACGCAATTAGTTTCCTCTTCTCTCAGCGTGATGTCACTGTTGAAGCATAGGACTCGTGGTGTTTTTAGGTGTTTTTCCCAGTCTACTAGAAGTCAGTTAGAAGATGGAGAACACTCCAACAGTTCATCTACGTTAGGATTATTTATGTATAGGCCTCTATGTGTGATTGTTAAAAAATCAAGAATTCGTGAATACATCTCAAACATACAAAGAATTTACGTTTATTTATTTTTTTATTGTTTTTTTTTATTAATTTCTTTGAGCCTTAAGTCAGCCGAAAAAATTTAATGCTTGTGTGGCTAAACCGGCTCAATTTTGACCATTACCAGATTTTTTTTAACGAGTTTTCAGTAATAATGAGAACCCCTCCCCCTCCCCACCTAAAAGAAAACAGTGGAAATTCGTGTAGATAAAACAACGTAACGTGAAAAATAATTTACTGCCAGTAGCCTGTCTGTTAAGGTTCCTCGTCAAGCTGTAAAATCAGAATTAGACTAGCCTAGCATCGTTTAATGAGAAATAAAAATGGAAATTTAGCACATTCCAACCTACCCCACTCATAATTTTGGATCGAAGCCTACATTAACGAGTAGATACATCCTGCACTATGGTTCAGCACAGGAAAATGGTCGTGAACTGTGAGAGTTCCGCAGAATTAAAAGCATCCATCAGTACAAACATCATTTAAACAGTATTCAGTACAGTGAATGAGTAGTCAGCAACGATAAAACATTTTTAATGACATCATTAATCTCTGATAAAATGTAACAGACGTGCAATGAAATGGCATGGCAATGCATTTTCTAAGTTGCGCAGTCGTTACAAACTTACTTACACTACTTGCCGCGTGTTTGTAATGTGTTTTACAAACTTGCTTGTATGCTACTCACCATGTGTAGGTAACGTGTCTTACAAACTTACTTATAATACTTGTCATATGAGGTGATGTTTCTTATAAACTTGGTTATGCTACTTGCCCTGTGTAGGTAATGCGTCTTACAAATTTGCTTAGGCAACTTGCTATGTGTAGGTAAGGTGTATTAAAATGAACGCAGACCTACATTTACCATTTGTTTTCTTTTATCCCTCGGTCAGATTAAATCACAAAATAAATGACGCCGCTGTCCACAAATACAAAAAAGGTAGGTTAATTTGATTGCATCTGCTGCATTCACATACACTGACAGGAAATTTACCAACACAACGTCTTGGCCTATTTATCAGTTAATTTTGACGCCAATGTTAATTGATAGGTACCAAGGCATTTTATTTTTTTAACTGAATCCATCTACCTAGGGTTAAATTCCAGACTGGTGATGACTTAAATTTTTCGTTATTTCTAATCCCTTGTCGTATTTAGTCGTTCACAATGTTGGCGCCTTTGTCTTTCTTCTTTTATTACTAATATTTATAGTTAATATAGCACATTTGTACTCTAGGCCTACCTGACCGCCAAACTGAACCAATTTTTAAGATACCTAATTAACCCAAGACTTGGGTTAATTAGGTATCTTAAAAATTGTCTCATCAAGTAGAAGACGGAATATAGTGTTCTAGATTTGATGAGATAAATCTAGAAGAGAGTATATAAAGAGAAAATCTACAACAGATGCCACAAATCGAGCAATGTTTCTAAATCCACATCAAGCCAAACCAACAGAGTGTCCCGTGTTATGCCATCCCCACTGAATTTATTAATTTATTTTTAATTTACGTAAATCGTCTGTGATGTTATGCAAAGATCTTACTTGATGTATATGCCCAGGTGTCCGAATACAGCTGAGACGTTTCGTTGAAACCATTCGCTGCTGAGGACGTGGCTGGATCTCTTTTGCAAACATAGCAAAACCGTACTCAATCAACGAAGCAAAAACCATGAACATACAGGCAAACATCCAGATGTCCAATGCCTTTACATCTGCAACAGGTGGCAAGTCTTTCTGTGCAGCAGTGAATTGCGTTGAAAGTGTTAGAAGAGTTGTGAGTCCAAGGGCTACTCGAGGAGCTGCATTATTAACATCCAGCCAGAAAGATAACCAAGATAGAATTACGATTAGGACGGAAGGGAAAAATATTAGCATAATGTGTCGAGCGTAGACACGTTGTAAAGTGAAAACTAGCGACTTGCGAATTATTCCAATTTCTACAGCCTTAACATTTCCTGTAATGGCAAAATAAAAAAGGAAATTTAAATTCATATTAGAAAAAAATGAAAGTAATTGTTAATAAATATTCAAGATTATTATCAACAGTCACCTAAAACGTTAGTCTGAACATTTTTTTCAAACTTTAAACATACCAATATTAACACTCACTCGAGTTAATCGTTTTTAATAAGTGCATTTTTATTGTACTTACGTGTGCCATTGATACCGTCTTTAAGGCCAAAAGCTTTCAGGCGAAACTGAAACTGGGGACAACTGGGGGAACTGAAACTTTCTGGACAGTGGTGCCCGTGATTGTTTTAACGATGTGTGGCTGGAAAGGTTTTAGTTTAGTATCTGTAAGAAAGGGTTCGATTGAAAATTAGTTTCAACAGACTATAAGCTCTTTCACATCTTTCACAGTATTCACAACTTTTATTTAACGCTGGCATGTTTAATTAACAAAGAGCTGCGTCTTAATATTTAAAAGTGGGATACTCACAGAACCTAAATTTAATTTCACAGTGTTGAACATCAAATGGATAGGCGGCAAAATTGAGTTCACACGTGAATAGAAAGACTTTCCTGAAACAGTAAAAACTTGTTAAATATATTTATTTATTTTAAAGTATTGATCCAACAGGTTAAAAAAATCCCACGATACTGTAGGATCAAGGAGGGAGCAGTGACGACAAAGAATTGTACAAATCATTGTAGGTTTGTTTTGAAATGTTTGCTTTCAAGCTTAAACAAGTTGTGGAAGGATTTAAGTTATGTCTGTTGCAAAATTCTGGTAAAGTTTGATGCCAGAGTCTTTTTTTTTTTGTATTCAGTTCTGGCGTGAGGAATCCCATATATTTTTTTTATATTTTTTTTTAACTGATGGAACGTGGATGTAGAGGTTTTTTTAAGAGATCAGCACAATGAATTTTATTATGGAGTAGGCTATATAAAAAGTTTAGCCAATAGATCTCCGGAAGTGTTGTAATGTTAGAATTTCAAACCTTTCACACAGTTCTTCATACGTGTAGTTGTCACGATTATTTCCAAATTTGCAACAGACATACCTTATGAAATTTCGCCGTACACACTAAAGTTCATTTTTTAAATACTGTTGTGATGGACTCCAAACAACCGATGCATGGATTAAAATATTACGAACAACAGTATAAAATACAAGAACAATGGTTTTAAGATCGGTAACAAAAAAGAGGGATCTTTTCAAAAAACCGAATCAAATCAAAGATTACAAATTGACGTTAAAATAACCACCTGATAACTATTATCTAATAGCTAATAACATCTAATAACGTCTAATAGCTCGTGGTATGAACCTCGCAGAGTAGTTTAATATTTTAACTCAATAAAGAGTTTCATAATGTTGCTTGTATGGTAAAAAACTTCGAACATGTGACAAGTAATCGTTACTCTCCTCTTATTGCAACAATGAACGTTGTTATTCTGTGGTCGAGGAACAAAAATACTCCCGAGGGTGCAGCCCGAGAATTTCTGCTTTCACAACCCTTAAAAGTCACGACAAGGATACTAAGGCTGTCAACAGCGGTGATGGGCACTTGTGCCAGAATAGGTTTTAGGAATTTTTGACTCATTGATGTGACCTCAAGTCCTTCCTGTCACTGTGAAAGCAACTAAAGTATTTTTTTTATTTTATCTGATGGGGGGGGGGGGGGGGCAAAAATTGTGGGAAGGGATGCATTCGCCTCTTTGCTCTCCCCTCCCCCTTAGCGTCGTCCCTGCATGGAGGAAAACCACTGTTAATTTTAGGCATGTCGAAATTGTTTAATTCCATCGATAATGAATTACTTTCTAAGATCGATGAAAGATGGGGATAATTTTAAATTTCTCTGCTAGTTCCTTCCAACCATGAACCTTTGGCGTAGTCGACTCCAATGAATTAGGGTCCGTTTATGAGTTACGCAAGCGAAACAAATACTGAAAAAAATACACAGTGGGGATTGAGTTATCTTAGGCCTTTAGCGTACCCTGAGTTATTGCAAACTATGGTTAAAAATAGGTTGCTTATTTTTTAAAACATCAGATATCGAATTGAATTTTCAATATTAGTTCATTTAGATGGTCATGAGCATATCTAATAACGTTTAATGTTTGTTTTCTTTGGTTGGTTGCCTGTTAAAAAAAGTATGGTGATAAACTTACTGTTTCAAAGTGTGGTGATAACTTACTTATCAGCACACTTTTAAACAATGATTCTTTCAAAGTATGGTGATAAGTTTAAAGGGTTTAACGAGCGTTAACCACTCCTGGTCACACTTTTAAACAACGACAATAAGAACGCTGGTACAATAAGACTTTGCAACAGTGAAAAGGCGAAAGTAGGATGACGACTGTGTAAATGACTGCTGTGAGATATCTTACTGGTAATACGTTCGCAAGCCAATTTCTCCTTGACGAGTTGCTTTTTTCAATTGATGAGGTCCTATTTTCATAATCTCAGGATAAACAATACGATTGTCATCACCCTTTGAATTTTCGAAACGAATGCTGGGAAACCATATATGCTCTTCTACTTCAAATGGCAGATCAGTAGCACCTTTAATAAACTTGGATGCTTCTGCCAAGTTTAGTCTGTGATCACGCCATTCGATCAGTATTGTCAGTTCAACACTGAAATCCTAAATGATCACATTTTTATTAACAGAGTATGGACTTAAATAAATTTTACTTTAAAACAAAACCAACAAAAAAACAATAACTGTAGGCTAATCAGCTTCTTTTTCTCCATGTTCAGGGCTTCCGTGTGGAGAATACCTAATTCACTTGCACAAATATAGATCTTTGCATATTACGATAAAAAGATACATTTTATTTTCTACTTGACGAAGTTTCCGTTTTCTACATTTTTTATCTAAGGAGATGCAATACTTCTAACATGGTTTTATTTATATTTTAGTGTAATATTTTATTATTTGTTGTAATTTATTTATTATTAATTTAACGTTTATTTATTGTAAGAGGTTAGTCAAGTGGATGCAACCGGTCATGGGAGGAGAATAATGTGTAACGTTTTTCGAATTAAAAATTGTGCTTCTAAATATTTGACGGGGAGACAAATTTTCACGTTTTGCATTTACTTTCGCTCCTTTCAGCTCTCACAACTGTGTAAGTGGCTAAAGTTCAGAACACCCCCTGCTTGGATGTGATTTCTGGTTTTATTCCATACTTGAGTACTATTTATTATTATGTAGATGGTACTTTTCATAATCTATATTAATGATACTGACAATAATATTGATGAAGGAAACATACAAACTTTTGCTGATGATGTGTTCTTACTTTCTATTCACACTTTATACAAAGAAATGATAAACACATTACAACATAATTTTGATAGGATTTAGGAATGCACTATTGCAAATGAAGTATTTATTTCTGAAGAGAAAACTGTGTTTACGCATGTTAAAACACCACACATGGTAATTCATTATAAAAAAAAATCTTTCTAAAAACACTAAATGATAAATAGTCAACCACTAAATGAAGTCAAAACTGCAAAATATCTAGATTTACCTATTGATCAATATTATAAATTTAAAGAACATATTGAGCTACGTATTAGTAAAATTAGAAGCACCAAAACTATATCAGTCAAGACCAATGCTAAACAATAAAAACAAAAACAAATTATTTATTACGCATTATTTATTGAGTCTCATCTAAGTTATGGGATAGAAATTTACGGTTTTGCACCAAATTATTTAATTAAAAGATTACAAAGCATTCAAAATAGGGTTATTAAAAACAATGATCGTATTACAACTAGAGAAATTTAACATGTAAATGATATTTTGAACGTTTAAAGGCTAAGAAAATTTGTAATAATACTAAAAAATTACTTTGCCGTTTTTAAATCACTAGACAAAAGGTTTTATCAAATCGATTAAATACTTTACAACTGAAACTGCCATTTTTAGGAATAACTATGGCAAACGAAACAGAAATTATATTTTGCCATCAATCTTTAATACATTACCAAAGAATTTATTTTTACTGATCAGTATTCGACTTTAAACAACAGTTAAAATAATGAATAATTTTGCAATGAACTTGTTTATCTTATAATGTAAAATGTTATTTATTTTGTTGATGTTCTAAAGTTAAACATTATTGATTACTTGTCTTTGTATTCACTGTATCCATTAATTAAGTCTGGTGAAGAATTTTGTGTAACTGATCGGCTTAATTGTATGATGTATTTATTTCTTTTGTTGTTGTTTGCACCATGTTTTTGTGATATACTTGTACCACAAACACAACTGCATTCATTGTAGTTCTTGTGGTGCTACCTTAACACAATAAATATAAAAAAAATTAAAAAATGTTCCTAATTTTGTTAAATCTCCTTGGGTTTGCTGTCCCTTATTTTTGTTCATCTAATTATGCTAATGTGCTTTTACTATTTAAACACCTGCAAACCTGTGTGTTCCTGGTCTTGTCCGTCATCACACCGTGACGCCTTTAGTGATGTTAGTGATTTAGTGGTGTTAGGGGCATGACACCATGTCAAGGCGTTGGCTTGTGCCTTCTTGTATTCTGTAATCGATGCTCTTTCGCAAAGGATTGCCATTTCGTTGTGGAGCTTCTTTGACTGGAATCCTGCCTTTAAGGTAAAACTGAACTGATTGTATTGTTGGTTTTTCCTACGAAATTGTGTTTTGATATGCATATTGAGGTTTAATATCATTAGATTAACGAGTTTGCTTGGTTTGCTGTTTTCTTGAGCTATACGCCTTGTTTTCTATAGCGAAGGATAACTCACGGTCACCTCTGGTGTAACGATCTTGGCGTATCTTTAACTAATTTTGTTCTTACATCTTATGTGTTGCAGAAGGTGTTAAGGCCAATTGCATCGTACTGTATCATGCTTACTTCTGTTAGTGATTTTGGCTCATCAATAAATTCATACTAGGTGTAGTTGGTTTCCTATTCCGATTGATGACACGTCACGTTCAGTGCCGTGTTAAAGAGGATCAAGACGTTCAATTGGAATAGCCCACTTTTGAAGTGCAGGAAGTTATTATTGCACCTAATAATTTTTGATCATCAGCAGTCGTTACTCAAGATTAACTCGTTATTAGCAACTTCCCTAATATTGTACTGAGAGGCAGGAGTACTCCTTTTAACCATGTTCGTTATATTGTCTATGAATGAATAGTTTTGTGAGTTGGAAAATGTAAGGTTTTCTATAGTCCCCCAATAAATGTCTTCCCAATTGTTCAGTGGAAATACTAAATTGTGTGCTCCTTGGTTTGTGGTAGAACGTTACGAAAAGTGTAATTATCGATAATTATTAACATATCCACCCATTCGGATATCCTCAAACCCGGGCCTCTTCCCTAGACAACAGCACCATTAACAATCCCTCCCACCCCACCTTACAGCGAGTGATAACATATTCCAGACCTGTTCCAGTTCCAACTCAGAAAAGTTGTGGTAAATTAAAAAATAATTTCGTAGGACTAAGTGCTCCATAACATAAAATTCATAACTCTTGCCCCAACGATAAATAAAAATTCAAAAACATACCAGGCTCATCATTGATATTTCTGTTATATACTCCGGTCGTAATCGAAAATAAACCATTGCTGGTTCTGAAAAAAAAAGTATAAATTATATCAAATTTTTCACATTTAAGTTTACACCAAGAAGTTAGTGCTTGCACAGCATATACACCATGGCGACAAAATACGGCGGATGACGTCTCATACCCGGGGCTCTGATGCACCATCGGAGACGTAGTGCCTGAATGCGAGAAGAACAATTTTACTACACAATATCAATGTGACGTTTCTAGGATCTTTTATTTGCTACATTCGACATGAGCACAAGGCATCACATGGCCATTCTCTCCCCGAAAATGCCGCCAGGAGTAGCTGAAATCAGACGTGAACGCTGACCACTGGCACAGTGCTTACCATAAGGCCACCTTGACTCACCTTGAATGTTTATACCTGGAGATTTGAAGTGTTCCCAGCCGAAGCCATCTAGCTAAGAGCACAAAGATGTATATCGTAAACTTCTACATCTCCTTGCTCTTTCATCTTTGCTACTTCGCAGTAAAATGTATGACTTCAACTAAGCATGAGCTAGGAAAATTAATGTACGCTAAAATGCTAACAGTAAGAATATCGTAACTGTATTTGCATCAAAGTTAAAAGTGACGTAAAACTTAACAGCATAATTTTTACGTCATCGTTGTTACATAACTATACTATAAGCAAACTACTAAGCATTCTCATGAACCAACTATAGAAATCTTCCAGAACCTCTCGGCAACAGAGGTTTTATATTGGTTTTACATCTTTTAAATATATCTTTCAATACATTTCAACAATCTTACGTTACCTAAAGAGCGATGGCAGCCAGGAGTTTCTCGAACAGTCGAACATTCTTGCCGCTGATCTCTTCAGCTTATAATCTTCCTTTGGAAGTGCACAATGCGGGCACTACACGATGATTGGTAGCCAAGATGTATTCGGCGAGTTTCGTGTGAACGGGGTAAACTAGCACTTCTGAGTGAGGACAATTTGAAGAACTAAGGATGCTCAATATTTTCGGGGTTTAACCTATGACAGCCATTGACTTACTAGTAGCGATATTTTATAACCTAGTCTCACTACCTCTTCTGCTTGTACTGGTCTCAGATTGGTTTAGTACACCATGGCACATGCACGTCATAACTTCTTACATCCGTGGCAAAAATTTCAACTCTGATCCTTTAAAGGCCGTATTAATAATGAAAACTAAAATCTTAGTCTGAGGGGAAAGGGGCATTAAAGTTTAACAGCACGTCGACAGCTGGGTCATTAGTGCCAACCATAGTTGCAGTGCAGTGGTCCAGGTTGCCACTGAGCCACACATTACAGAGACGTTAAACAAACCCCAAATCTCAGTGCTTTGGTAAATAAGCGCTGAGTTCGACCACAGACTTTGATTCCAGGTAGCGTATTAATAATGACAATGTAACACAAAGTACAAGCACGAGCTATGATAAGCGTAAGTCCGACCTCAGACTCAGATTGGTATTAATAATAAAGTTCGAAGATGAACTTTGCTAAGCTGGGCTTAGGCAAAAAAAACCGTTGTGAGAACGAAACTCAGAAGTTGGACTTGCCACGCAGACGTTCTTCGTCTGTCTATATAAAAACATAACGTCGTCCGACGAGTCAATATACAGTACCATTCAAAAGTGACGGTTTGTCCAGGATCAAACAGAAAGGAAATGCAGAGAAAAAGCATTGCCGTTCATACGGGTAAAGCGCGAAATACATTTGGAGTTGGTGAAGCATAAAGGGTCAGATTTTGTAACTGTCCAAAAAAAATCTAGGGTAGCATTAGCAAGGGGTTCAATACATTAGAACACAGGGGGCACGTGCCACCTCCCCAACCCCACCTATCTTTATTTTGATGTAATTTTATCGGTTTATAAAATTATGAAGAAATATCCTTAAACAAAGTCAAGCACCATTAAAACAAAGGCTCTTCGACGATTGCAATACTGATCCAGGGTTCCAATCTCAATGTGGACATGTTATTAATAGTTTTTAAGACCTATTCTTATAGACTTCCGAATATACGGGTCAGAAAAAAACAGTGGCGGTCATTATTCAGTGGCTATTATCCTACTTTAGTGCTCTTTGCCTGTTTTTACTGATGTTGGCTGCCCCACCACCTCACCCCATTTCTGCAAAGGATTTCTGTAGCCTGGGCGTAACCAAGCGCACATTGAACCAGCTGTAAAAAAAATGCACTAACCTGAAGTGCAAGGCAAAAAAAAAAATTTGTAAGGTCTGCGGAATGTAATTTGTATGAGGTGAAATAAGGATAACATGCTTCCAGCTGCATACCCGTAATTAGAGATTGGACTAACAGGGGGCATTGTCGCGGGCACACGATGGAGTGGCCATGGCCGACAAAGTGAGTCCGCCGGTTGGAGGGGGTGACGCTAAAGGTGGCTAAACAAAAAATATTACTTGAACGAGGCCCCATTCGTATGGATACCCCGGGCCATTGAAATAACAAGCCCAAAATATTATTGTAATGTTTTTAAACTGCAAAAAGGTTCAGAAATACACTGAAAGCAAAACCAAATGAAAAAAACTATCTGTGTCTCACTTGTTTACTGTCCTTCCTTTTCTCAGGATCGTAATTACTGAGTTTGATAAAATTAAAAACGGAAAAAAACTGGGTATTTCTCTGGCGTTTACCAAACTGGTGAGATGGGAAGAGTAGTCCTTCAATATGAATTAGCTTTACTCCTCCAGTTTAGTTCCAGTTCATTGCTTACCTGCAAGCTTAGGATTTCGAGAGTCGAATCACGTTTAAAGTCAAGGCACTGACTTTGATGGCCCATTATTAATATCACCAAAGTCATTGCTCAAATTTTGCTTGTCATCCGCAGACAACATTCTGAGTCTCAGTTTTGCTTCGCATTATTAATACCAACTCATCCAAGGTCGGTCTTAGACTTTATAACGTTAACTTGCAGTACGTACAGAATACAGAAAGGTGCACATATTGATAAGCAAAGGAGTATGTTAAGATCTAACTTGTAACTCTAATAGCTTTTAGGCAGCTAAAACTTAATTAAGTGGTTCTCAGGAGTGGTACTGAAAAATATTGACTCGAGCGGGCGATGGCTTTTTTTTTACCAAACCAAATCACTAGCTTACATTTTGTTGTGGAGTACTAATGCCAGGATCACAGTGCAAATGTTGCACATAAACGTTTTAGTACCGAAAAGGTGTGGTTGGATGGAGGATGGGGGAGAGGGAGGAAAGGGGCATAGATTGACTTTTAAATATATTATTTCAGTACCACGAGATAACAAAGGAAGTCTGGCTCTTATCACTATTTGGTAGCCCTGAAAAGAGCTTCTTGTGAGTTTGTCTCTGAAAAGAACCTTTTTCGTGGCTTTAAAAAAAAAAAACTTTGTTTGTATCAACAGTCTAGCTCACGTGATTCTTCCAAATGCTGGAAGGAAGGCACTGCTGGTCAATACATCTTCGACGAGCATCGACGATCGATGATCGACGAGCATCGTAGAGAATTATTTCCCTGGCTTGAGTCTTGATAGCTTTTCCTTGACGAAGTTTAGATCGTGGAGAAGTGGCCGCCAGTTTATTGCCCGCTCTGTAAATGAGCCTTGCTGGTTGACTTTCCCAATTATACTTCCTTCTTAAGAATCTTTTTCCTAGGTAGATGTCTTAGCTGACCTAGCTACTGACACGCCATTAAGACTCAACTTTCCCTACCTTCCACCGGCTTGGTTAGTATAAATTGTGCCTGGCCTCCTCTACAGCATTATACTTCCGTCAGCTAATTTGAGGTTTGCAGTTATTAATTTATTTTAATCTTGTGGAGATTTGGATATGAAGTACGGGGAACCTTGTCTGGGTCCGATGGGTACATTTGGGTAAAGCAATATTTAGGTACAGCTGTCTGGCCAACCACGGTGGAACAAAAAACAACTATGGGTATTCAGTGCCGCAATTAAGGAGGGTGCAAAGGGCGGAAGGCACCCGGGTTTAGGAGGCAAGAAGGCCTAAATTCAAACAGGGGGCCCACATTTATACATAAAAACTACTGTAAAATAGGCCACAACCTGGCACCCAATATTTCTTAGTCTTTTGGGAACCCACATCAATTTTTTCTCTTGCACTTCCATTGAAAAGTCTAGTTGCGGCATCGTGAATGTTAATAAGTTCATCGCAGCTACCAGTGGAGAGCTTAAAATGGGACGTGATATGTAACTTTTTTTTTCAGTATTGTTAGCGTGATGAAAATGGTCAAAAATATGAACTTTGTTTAAAATATAAATCACCATGAGTACATGAAGAGTGACAAACTGATTCTATGTAAATAAAGGTTTGAACAATAGATTGAAAACAAGGTCGACTGTTTCCAAGATTCGATCCAGCATTTGTGTCTTCGTAGGTCTGTACAATAACCGATTTTCCGATTGAGCTATTACTGCATAAAGACGAATTTTCCGACGATTTTCAGTCGATTTTCAGTCGATTTTTCAGACGAAAAATCCAAAAACTGTTGTTGGCCCGGAATCAAGGCCGAAAACCTTTTATTCCATCCCATGCATTGTGCATGAAACCGAACAGGATGCATCTTTTATTGTTTGCGCAGGTTCGAACAATGTGGGAATTGATCAGCCAGATTCCATTGAACGCACTCTGTCAGACATTGCCATCGAAATCACCTCTTTACGATCAAATCGAATCCGATATATACGATCTTATTTTTATTATTGAGATTTGGCTGACACCTTGCGTTACTGACTTTATGGTTCTCGGTAAATCGCCGTACAGCCTTCTTCGAAATGGCCGTAGGTCAAGAAGGGGTGGTTTGGCTGTTCTTTATAGAACGAGAATGCACATCCTTTGCGACACTGTTGCTACTGGTGCTGAGGCTTTTAATGTTTTAATGCCACACTCAAACACTAATTTTATCTTGTGGTACCTACCAAACAGCTTTGTGATTCCTTGGTTAGGGAACTGTCTGATTTCATTAACAGGAGTATGCGGCCTGCCTTTGACAATATCATTTTGGGCGACTTTAATTTGTCATCCGGCGACTGAACCCTTTTCTCTGCTAGAGATAGACATCACCAGGCCTTAATTGATCAAATTAAGCCTCTGGGCCTAATCCAACTCGTCACCAAACCCACAAGGGGAAACAAAATCCTTGACCTTATTTTTTGCGTGAATGAGTGGCTAATTTTCGATGTGGACGTTACTGTTCATTTTGGCACAAGTGACCATTGTATGATCACCTTTCGGTTAAACTCCACTGCTTCAAGAAATGTGAACAGTCCCTTACCATGGGAAAAATCGATTTTACTCTTCTTCGCTCCATTTTGAGCACTACAAATTGGGATACCATCATTCCTATCCACTCTGAAAATGTTAATCTTGCTTGGTCTCGTTTCCATGCGTATCTTGTCCAATGTACGAACAACTGCAGACAGAGTGTTCCCCGAAAGAAGAAAACAAATTCTCTCTTGCCGGGTTCTCTGATAAAGCTTTGTCAAAGGAAACTTCTCCTTTGGCGCCGTTGGAAACAAACACCTAGTGCCGAAAAACAGCACCATCCACACACTTTACGCAACTTCTGCTAATAATTGGCTTCGTGCAAGAGAAATCAATGCTATCAGGGAGGGAAATCCATCGGCCTTATTTCGCCTGTATAGGCGTAACACCAACACATCCAGGGCAGTGCCTCCACTCAAACTGGCCAATGATTTCATCGCTGACGATACCCTTAAGGCCGAAATTTTGAATCAGTCTTTTGCCTCTAACGCTACTATTGACAACGGCAAACTTTCTGCTGGCATATTCTCATTGAAAAAAATTTAATTGCTTCTGCAATGACACTGTTAATTTCGACATTACCTCCGTTAAAAAATCTCTAAACAACTTAAATCAGAGCCATGCGGTGGGGCCCAATGGTTTTTCGGCTTACTACTATAAACAAATTGCTTACGAAATTGCTACTCCGCTTGTCCGTATTTGTAATCTTTCTTTTCGTTCTGGCATTTTGCCCAAATCCTGGCGCACAGCAAACGTTGTTCCTGTGTTTAAGAAGGGTAATCCTTCGGACCCTGGTAACTATCGACCAATCGTACTTACTATAGTGCCTTGCAAGGTTATGGAGTGTGTTGTTAAAACCTTTATGCAGACGTACCTTCTGGAAAATGACATTCTTCGTAGCGACCAATATGGTTGCCTTCCGGGCTGTTCTTCAACTTGCCAGCTCTTGGCCGGTCTCGACCTGTGGACTAGCGCTCTTGATCTCGGCATCCAGCCTGATGTCATCTATTTCGATTTTCAAAAGGCCTTTGAGTCTGTAGTACACTCGAAGCTGCTTGCTAAACTTGAGTGTTTGGGTTTTATGGGTAAACTGCTGGCCTGGGTGTCATCTTTCTTACAGGGTAGAACCCATCCTCCTTATAAATGGTTCAACCTCTTCCGGTGATGCGATCTTGAGTGGTGTACCACAGGGATCAGTCTTAGGTCCGCTCCTGTTCCTTATTTATTTAAATGACCTCCACTGTTCCCATGACTCATCCAACATCTTCAAGTTTGCCGACGATTTGAAGTTGGGCAGGCATCTTCCGGCAGGTTTGTCTGACTATATGTCCCTGGCTGCTGACATTAAGTATGTTCTGGACTGAAGCATCGAGTAGCAATTGCCACTCCCTTTACATAAGTGCCAGACGTTCCATATTGTACCAGACCGATATGATTTTCAATACTGTTTGGGAGACACACAGCTACTCACTGTCCGTACCGTAAAAGACCTTGGTATTTTCGTTAACTCTGATTTAAAGGCATCACTGCGTTGTCATCACAAAAAATGCTTTTCGCAAGTTGGCAGTTGTAAATCGATGCTTCATATCTGGTAGTATACCAATTAAGGTCTGGGCCTTCCGGGTTTTCGTACGACCTACTCTTGAGTATGCGAGCCAGGTGTGGTCACCCACTCTCTTAGGAGAGATTGATAAAGTTGAACGTGTACAGCGCAGGTTCACCAAGGGGTTACCTGGTTTCCAAAACTTCCTTATGACATTCATCTGGAACGCGCGGGCCTGTAGTCGCTGGAGCTGTGCCATCTTCGTGTGGACCTGCTTCTTACCTACAGGATTGTTCATGGGTTCCTTTCCGTCGATTTACCCTTTTTACAACTTCATTCGTACAAGGCCACACGCGGGCATTTATTTAAGTTGGTGGTCCAGTCAGCTCTCACCGAGTGTCAAAGAAGCTTTTTCTCGTATAGGGTCACTATGGTCTGGAACTCCCTTCCCGAAAATGTGGTCTCTGCTCGTTGCCCTCAACACTTTAAGACCTCACTCGGGGCATGCAATCTACACAATTTCCTTGACCGTTAGAGCTACCACTGACTTCCTTTAACCATGGGACCAGTGTAAGTGGCACTTGCACTTCTGTCCTCCCAGTCACTATCGTGGCTAAATTATTATTATTATTATTAATAATAATAATAAACCGGGTCTTTTGAAAATCCCTGAAAAGGAGCATGATTTTTTGTAATACAAAAATTGACCAAGCTGGGTGCTTTAATCTGATATACTCAGGCACGAGCTCTATTGCTGTTGAAAAATCTGAGTTCTTAATGGAAATATTTATTAGCTCCTCGAATTACTAACAAAAACAGCATCCTATTTTTTTAAATTGTCAAATATTCAACATTATTCAACACAGTACCATTCAATATTTGTCCCTAATTACTGATAGATACGTACAGCTTGATTGTGCTCCAACAGTGAAAAGGCATTTTAATAAAAAGATATTCCGAAATGAGTATTTGAAACTGTACCTAATTCTCCATTGCTTCGGTTTCTTATAGGCTTATCTCTCTCATAGTTTAGCGGTAGAATATTCCGCAAATGTGTGTGACTGCAAAGAACAGAATTGAAAACAAAAACATAATGTGGAAAAATTAAAGCATGTTAATGTTATTGTTAAAAAAAACAGTTATACACTCGAAGCAAATTATTTAGAACACAAATCAACCTATTACAAGGTAAACACACTCAGAATAGAAGAAAAATAGTTCTTTGGGCATATTGCATTATCATGTAAAGTTTGTTTGAACTTAAACACACGTAACTTTGCACACGTACCAGTTAATTAAATGGTGGTGAGATTTTGTGATGTACGGGGCCCATGTTCTATTATGCTGTACAAATTTAGCGTAATCCAAGTCGATAAATTTACTTGGATAGAAATAAAAGGACGGATTATACCTGACAGCCAGTATGACTAAAACAATATGGATTTTCGGTGAAATTGTATTTATTCAACCATGAAACTCTTATAAGCATGACCTAAAATATTCGCACAATATTTGTGGCCTTCGGAATCAGATATTATGATGTATTCTGAACCAACAATAAATGGAGGCAGTCAGTAATAAAGGCCAGTGTTTGATTTTAATCTGTACAACAGTGTAGATTAAAAAGCACTTTTCTAGATATATGTTTTAAAAACAGCCATTAAGAGCTAAAGTCATCCGAAATACGACGTTTCTACTTTCTAGCCTGGAGTCGTTATCAAGAATAAAAAATAAAAAAATTAAAAAATTCTGACAGTTAAACCATAGCCAAATCATTTTGGACGGCTGTCTAAGCCTTAGCAGAAACCATTAAACGTCAAACCTTAAACGTTCCTTAAACATAAACCTTAACCAAACAATAAAATGTATGTACCATTACAACCACTTAAACACGTTGGGTTCATGGCCCGCTTTTGGTAATGTTGGACCAGGGAGTTTTGTTGTATTTAACTTTAAAATTTTTATTTATGGCTAAATATAATTAGACCTAAACCCATTATCCTTTAATACATAATAGCACCACACATACTAGGAGTAACCAAACCCTCGAAACGCAAATTTCACTTAGATAACAGACTTGTAAGCAAAAACAGTTCGAATCTCCACAGCAGATTGCAAGCCCCCGCCGGCCCCCCCCCCCCCGCCTCCCCATCCCTGTTGTAAATTACTCAGTACCAGTCAAATGAACAAGAAATGCAATACATAGCATTCCTTGCAGCCATAAGGGTTGCAAGGACACTTATTTGGGACAATCCAAGCAAGAACTGGGAAATGTTTAACTGCCCATCAGTCAAATTATTTCAAATTTAAAAACCAAGAGAACTCATTGGTCAAACATTTCCCCCCAAAAAAAGAAAAAAAAAGGTCCATGAGCACGACATTCAGGCAACCTGTATGATTTTTCAAATTCCTAATGAAAGCATAAGGATAAACTTGAAAACACTTAGCATACTTTTAAATCTACCACCTGTTCGTAATCAAATGATACCGAATTGAAATGGTCTGAGAGTTGGCTGCTACCATCGTCAAAAAAAACTTATGAGCTTCTCTATTGGGAAGGAACATATCCCCCTTTAAACACAATATCAGTCCAGTGGAACTAAACCGTGTGGGATCTGTAAAAGACCTTTTGGGGTATTTTTCTAGTCTGACCTAAAATCCTCTTCCCATTGAAACTCGGGAAATCTTTCAACATATTTGTGAGCATAGAAAGTGTACATGCGTCCTGTGCTTCAATATGCTAGTTTGGTTTGGTCACTATTCCTGTTAAAGGATATTGATCAGAGCGAATCGATCCAGCAGAGATATACTTAGACTGTGCCGGGACTACGAATGTTAAACTATGGATAACGACTTAAAATCCTAAAGTTAGCTTCATTAAAACCAGGCAGATTGAAGGCTGACCTTGTTCTGACGGACAAAATTATACATAATATGTTACAACTCGATTTTTCTTTTTTCGAGTTGAGAACTCAGGCAACTACTAGAGGTCATTATTAATAGAGGATTCCAGGTATGGGAAAAACTGTAGGACATTTTTCTTCTACGATAGGGTTGTTCCTGCATGGAACTAGCTTAGTGAAGAGGCAGTCTCAGTCTTATCAGAAGATACGTTTAGAAAATTACTAAATAAACATTGTTTTAAATCTTTTCTTCTACGGCCAGAATTCTGTGAATGGTGGCACTGGCCCCTTTCTTTTCATTGGGGGTGGTTGTTATTGGTCCCTGTACCTTTCCCTTGCCCTTTTGCCATTTATTTTGGCAACCAGGTCTATTATTATTAGCCCAGTAGCCAATCATCTTACCGACATAGGGTATTATACCGAGTAGCCAATCATCTTACCGCATTTTCAACCAATAAAAACCAACCGACCTGTCATTTGAGCGTTTCTGCCAAAGAATCCAAATGCTTGTACTTCTCCGGCGGATTCTAGCAGTCTGGGTGTGCTCGTTCCTGTTTATGGATTTTTTTTTTTTTACTTTTTAATAAATCCCCCTTTCCCAAAAAAAATGAAGGAGGGGGATTTATTTAAGCGTGATGTAATGGCTTACGTTTGATTGTTTGGTTAGGGTTTAAGGTTTGATACCTTTGGGTAAACGCTTAGACATCCGTCCAAATAACTTGGTTGTGATTTACCTTTAAGAATATTTTTTTTATATTTTACAACTTCGGTCTAGAGAGTCGAAACATCGTATTTAGAATGACTCGAGCACTTAATGGTTGTTTTTAAAACATAATCTACGTGAGGCATCCACGCAAGTTTGAAGACGTCAATGACAGTCTTATTAATGAGGTAATGCTTACTACTGAAAAGTAAAACACACAATACACGTTGGTTTTTCATTGACCATCTGTCACATTCTACTACAGTTGAGGGCATCACGTCAGTCAGCAATACTGTATATCATATAGCTGACAAATGCTTAACAATTTTTAAAATAAGCTATAACCTAGGTTATATCCGACTGTAAAGAGAAGCCTATCGTTAAACTGAGACCTGGCATTTCTTTTTCCAGAACAGGTTAAACCAGACTAATATGGAAGCAGTATGGTATACAAATGCACAGGAGTCAAGTCATTGTACACAAATCGTCAAATTATACAAGGAAAAGGAAACCGTGAAAAATTACAATTAAAACAGTAAAGAATCGGTAAGCGATTCAGTAATCTCTTACTAGTGACTTTCCTTTGAGCCAAATCCCCCAAAAAGACTTCCTGGAACTAGCTAGAAAGGACTAGGGTTCGTACGAATATTAGAATATTCTATCGTTAAGAGCATATTCGAATAGTATATATTCCATTCGAATATTCACAAAATAAAGTTCTGTGAAATTTCACGTTTTTATTTTAGTATCATACGTGAAAGGAAAAAAACACTTTGTGAACTACGATCATTCTGTACTGCAGCTGGAAATTCATCATTTTTTAGGGTTGTGTTATGTATGCCTTCCAAATAGCCTTGCATAATAGATTACATTATATTTGTGGTTAAATTACGACACGTTACATTGCCAACAGACTAAATAAAAATTTGGTGTTTAATGAAAAAATGGTTTTTTGGGGGGTGGGGGAGGGAGAGGAGGTTAGAGCCTAACCATGATATAAAATGTTGAACGAATATTCGAATATGTTTTTGGCGAATATTCGAATATGGTTTTTCCCTATTCGTCCGACCCCTAGAAAGGACTCAATAGTCTGGCTAGAACTCCCGATGGAAGAATTGTTGCTATCGACATTAACGGAAAGCGAATTGAGACAACGGAAAGACTAAATACAATAGTTAATTCAGTATGAACAAATAGGTGTAAACTAAATTTATTTGCAATTTTAAATAAATTACATTATTTAAATAAAATTGTGTATAATGATTACACTACTTATTGAACTTTTGCATTGTTTTTTATCCCATCTCCATTAATGAAAACGGAATAAACATCTTCATTAATGGAGTCGTGGTATCATAGCCACGAATCACGGATCTTTATAGCAGGCCAGAGATGTCTTTGTTATGGCCTTCTAGGGATATCAGAGATGAAAAATCAGTGATCAGGATTCGCTCGTTAGAATCCCAGTCATGTCTCTCGATAGCATATGAGCCCATACTACAGGAGGTATGAGATTGACGGACAAACAGACTTGACGTAATTACTTGCTTTCTCTTATTTCATGTGTTTCTTTCTTTCACTTGGCACTTGGGACGAGGGAGTGTGTTAAATTTAGCCTACAACCGTTTTCTTTTGGTTGTGTCAGAATGACTGAACGATTAGCCTTTGGTTTCACAGGCCGTGGCTTCAATTCTCCCTTTAGGCATTCTTACATTTAATTTCAAATTGCTGCAGAAGAAGGTTTACATCTTTTTATCGTAACATAATAAAGGCTATGTAGATAAGTCTGAAATAAGTTAATAATGAAAACATTCAGAAGGTTTACCGAATATCAGATATTTTTCATGTAGCATTTTATCTGTTATATACTGTTGGGTTGTCCTTACTCATGACCCCCCCCCCCCGCCCAAAAAAAAACAATCCACCCATCCAATGCAATAATGAACAAACGATTTCCAGTGTTACTTCATTTTTCATACAGTTATACCGACACAATCTGTAATCCATCACACAAGTACCAATGAAGTCGAATTTATTGCCATGATTAAAAGGAGATCAATTCCTGCAGTACTATGCAAGTTGTAGAAAACGACCCTCATAGAAACGACTGAAGAGCCACAGAAATCAAAATATTAACTAACATATGATTCATTAAAATCAATATAAAGCCAGTAAAGTCAAAATCAGGAAATGTGGCATTTCATAGTTTTTCTTTAGCCTGATGAGCATAGACTGATTAGGTAAAAGATGAAACATCCCCATTTTTTTTTTTTAATATGACCCGTTAATAGTACTTTTGTGGTCCTGACCTTACATGGGCTATTGATAAGCAACCATCTGTTTGTCTACATCCCTTACTATTGTTTCAATCCGAAATCAACAGAATTTTATAAATTAGTTATAACCCCCAGTGCCCCATATGTTTATTTTTATTGAGGATGTTGCAATTACTGGTTTCTCATCATCGCCTTTCAAATTAAGATTGAACACCTAAGATTGAACTGAGCTGGTTTCTTCTCATGTTTTCAGTTTTAATTAAACCATCGTTAGTTCCTTTCCCCTCCCCTTATGAGTCTGGTTTCTAACCCTATGCTTTTACTTTTTTTTTTGGTGGGAGAGAGATACTGTGTAAGTGGTGACTACATGCGGTGTGACTGCAAGCAATCACATTCCTACTAAAATAAACCATTATTATCATTACTATTTTCATAGGAACAACTTCAAATAGTATTAGAACAGCTACAACAACACGTAGAAGAACAAATACAACAAGTACAAAAAAATAACAAAAAAAGCAATTCAAGTACTTTTCAAAGACAATAAAACAAAAGATAGTAGTGAGATTTATCAAGATTTGGAAATAATGAATATTGAAAAAACTTTAAAATGGAACATTGTAAACCAGAATTATTTTTAAAATGACTACAAAATAAAATTAAACAGAAATATAAGACAGAATTTTCAAAAATGGCAACAGGAATCAGGATGGTGAAACTCGTATGGAAAAAGAACCATGAGTTATGTTATGCCTGCACAATTTAACAAAATTCCAACTGAATTAAGAAAAATACAAAATGACAATGAAATGCAACGTTAGATCCAGAAGTGGCTTTTAAAAATTCAAAAAAATAACAGTAAAAACGAAAGAAATATTTGAAGTAAATACTTACAAAAATGTATATATGGTGAATGATTGAAATGTGATGAAATTATAGTAATTAGCGTTAAAAACATATTGAAATGTGTTAGATATATTACCTATTAATTGCTAGCACACACAAGTCTTGTAGGACTTCGTGCCGGTACTTGTTAATATACTTGTACTTGAATAAAGCGTTATTATTATAGTAATAATAATAGGTCCAAGTGTTGTTATTAGCAGCATAAAGTGTGATTAAGTTGTTTTGTTTTAACTCACATAAGCTGTATTACTACTTCGATATTACAATTTGATTGTAATTTGCTATTGAAAATAAAAATTTTATTAATATTATGACTTACCCTGAATTGTCGTGGTGATCCAAGCACAGATTAAAACTACTCAAAAAGAAACCCCACAGCACAATGAGAGGCTTCAACGAAAACGTAGCAAGTGCTTTCTTTGTTAACATTTTCTTCCCTGATGTCGATTTATCTGCAAGTAATAAATTCAAACAATTGGGGTATTAAATTTCAGTACCTATTTGCTGTTTTGTCATTGATTATTGGTCTTGTCACATACAACTTTAGCTGTTTTAATTTATTTCAACGTATTTTTACACGCGGTCTTTCAAGAATGCCCAGTATTCTGTATGGTATGTGAATGTATGGGGTTGTCATTGAAAACTTTGAGTTAACACGACTAAGGGCTGGTCTTATTTTGACGTGTAAATTTGTTCGTGGCTGGTCTATAGATGTGTCTATAGATGTGGTCTATACATGTGTCATTCCTCGATATTAGCTCTGATAAAGTTACTAGGTAACATTACAAAAAATTAGTTGTTTTCGTTTGCGAATATAGGGTGTACTCGGCGTTTTTTGTTAGGTGGTGGTTACAGTGTGGAACTCGTTACCAATACAAGAATGCCAAAACACCGACCAGAGCTTTTAAATTATTCCAGGAACATGCTATCATGGTGGTACTGAAGCCGTAAATTTATTTGCAGTCCTAATTAGTGTAAAGCACGCACACGCTTACACAACTGTTAATGCTCAAACATAATATTCCAAAAGTTAACACTCAAAAACTACATCACCAACGTAGTAGCAGACTTTAATTGTGGGTTCTATTTTTTTCCAGTTTGGTACTATGTTTTTTTCCAGCATATTATTTTTCGGGGGGATAGTGCCTCCAGGGGACATTGGCCGAAGGATATTGACTGGCGGGATATTGGCAGAGGGGGGGGGGATTGGCCTGATACCCCTAACAACCAAAAAACAAGTTTTAGCGGACTACCTAATGGCGAAAATACAGAGGTTAGAAATGTCTCTAACACGCCTTTTCTATCTGGAAATCACAGCGCATTTGGCCTTTGTCAGTTTGAAGATTCATTTGCATATGTATAAGAAAATAAGATTGAGGTAATAATAATAATCATAATAATAATTAGGCACACGTAACGTAACGTAAGGCACAGGTACAGGCACGAAGTCCTTACAGACTTATAATTTTTTTAATAATATCTACTATTATATCAAGTAATTGTTAACAATAATTAAACATTATGGTTTTTTGTTCACTTTTTTTTTGTTTATATATGTAAATATCTACAATTAAGTCTATAAGTTATCAACATTAAATAAACAATATGGTATTTTGTCAATAATATACATATATTTCAGGAATTTCTTTCACCTCTATTTTTATTGATTATTTAATAGCCATTTTTTGATCTTGTGCGTTTCAGTTCACTATAATTCTGTATGTGTCTTAGTTGCGTTGGGATTTTGTTAAATTTTGAGGGTATAAGATAATTCTTGGTTCTCTTGCCGTACGAATTTCGCCATTTAGGTTCCTGTAACCATTTTTTATTCTCTCTTATACTTCTATTCAGTTTTATTTTATTTTCACTTTTGAAATAATTCTTATTTATAATGCTCCAGTTTACTGTAGTATCAATATTCATGATTGATAACTTTTGATAGATCTCACTGCAATGTTGCGTTTTTTTTATTTTCAAAGAGTACATTGCTTTATTTGTTACTTTTTGCATGTGTGTAACAATGTTACTTGAAGTCGTTCCCCGTCAGTCCATAATTTATATTTTGCATAATTAGTGCTTCAAAGATTATTTTCTTATTTTTTGTTGTTCAATATATCCTTTAAATTGTATAATGTAGGTATCATTCTCTTTATTTTTTGAACTAACTTATCAATATGCACGAAGAATTTCCAATTTTTGTCTAATTCAATTCCTAAATACCTTGCATTGTTAACTTTTTTTAATGTTTTTTAACAATTAGAACTTCTTTTTCATTTCCCATCACATGTTGTAATTGTACCGGGTTCTTCTTGCATATACGACGTCACTATTGGTAAATAACATGTTTTTCTCATTATTTAGTATCAAATCATTTTCACTTAAATAAATTTGTATTTTGTCAAATACGTCTTGTAAATTTATTAACACATTTTTACTTTCATTATTTATTGATAACATAAGTATATTATCTGCATATAAAGTTAAATATGTTTTCCATTCTATATCTGTAATCTCATTTATATAAATTAAAACCAAAATAGTGGCCCCAACAATGAAACCTGTGGTTAGTGGTCGACCGAAACTGATTTTTTCAATTCCGGCCGAAACCAAAACCACAACTGAAACCGCTACAGAAACCGGAACCTAGACCTAAGTTAAATAATATCAGTTTTAATAATAAGACAAAAAGCGAGGATAAAATCATGAGTGTATGATGGTTTTTCATAGACGTATAGTCTACAGCCCAGTTTAGCCATTTTCTGGCCCTAGGCTGAGAAAATCCACACGTACTTCCAGCCCACAAATAAAAAACGATTCAGAAGTTAAGAAAAACTGTCAATACTGCAAAGAGACTTTTATTTTTCGTTTGTATTTTTTTCTTTTTAGTCGTTAACCTTTTTTTTTAAGCTTTAAAGCCATTAAATCGTGTTAAAACCATTAACCAGAAAAGGGTTTCATTAAAATAAGCAAAAACTTTGCTTGAAAACATAAATTCCCTCCTGTGCAACGAAGCCATTACAATTATGATGAAATTCGGATTGAAAGAAAAATTGTATTTATTATTTATTGGCATGACATGGCAGATGAAAACTGGATCTCTTAAGCTGCAGCCTAGTTAGTCTACGCAGAAATCTGCTACTGCCATGGATTCACCGAAACTGCAGCATAGGTTTCAGCCAAAACGGAAACCATAACTGAAACTAGTTCGTTGGTTTCGGCCGAAACCGAAACTGAACTATATCTTCATGGTCGAAACAAGAACCAAAACCGAAACCGAAAATTTGCTGGTTCTGGTGCCGAAACTGAAACCGAAACCGAAATTCGGTCGACACCTACCTGAGGTACACCATATTCTACGTTTTTCCATCTACTTAAATTATCCCTAATTCTAACAATGCATTGTCCGTCCTGTAAGATAACTATTAATAAAATATTATATTACTGATAAAAATATATGTAAGCCATTTGTATATTTTTTTTCAGTAATACATCTTTTGTAAGTGTATCAAATGACTTTGTTAGATCTATTAAATTGCACAAATAGCTTTTCCTTTCTTTTAAGCTACGCAAATATTGTTATTTATATTTTCAAGTGCATCAATAGAACTTATTCCTTTCCTATATCCATGTTGATTTGTGTTTAATACATTAAAGTTTTTCAAAATTCATCAATTTTGTAGCCAAACAAATTTTCTACAATTTTATTTAGTCCTGGTCTATAATTATTAAGGTCATTTACATTTCCTTTTTTTTTTTTAAACTGGTCTTATGATTTGTTTTTTAGACTATCTAGCCAAATTTCGGTTTTAATAAAACTATTGGTTAATATTGTCATGAATTCACATGTTTTCTCCGTTGTTTATGCATACTGCTCCATCATGAATCATGAATTTGATTTGCTTTATAATTTTCCGAATATCATATCAATTTGCTTCAGTTATCACCATTGTATTTTTGATCACACTCCCATTTGTTTGACTTTTCCTTACTATTTTTAATTTACCATTATTTTGTTTGTTTTTATTCTTCTTCAGATTAGGTTTTATACATGGTATTTGTTTTTTAAAGTGTTCTGAAAATTTTTCACAGATCTTAAGTGTATTTCCCTTAAATTGTGTTTCAAAATATTTTTCAGTGTTCGTAACATTTCCATGATTTCCAATTAATTCATTTATTTTATTCCATACCTTTTTTCCACCTTATTTATGCATTTCTAAATAGTTACCGTAATAATTTTCTTTTGCAGTCTTTATTTTATTTGCAACGTCTTTTTTTTATTTTTTTTATATTTCTTGAAATCATCCCTTGTTTTGTTATAATTGCACTTGTTTTCACTTTTTATAAACTCCACAAACAATTTTTTTCGTTGATTGCGTTCAGGAGTTCAGCACAATTTATTTTTTATTTTTCTGTAGTTTACTTCGTTTTGGATCGGTTATTGCTATAAATTTTTGAGATAACATCCTCAATTTTTGTGCATATTTCATTTGGTTCTTTTAAAATGTTTAATCCTTCCTAATTAACTTTTCCTAATTGTGCAACAATATTTTTACGTAGAAATTTGTATGCAATATTATTGTATTGTATTTTTTTTCCTTTTACCTCACTTTTATTCCAAAATTCGATTGCTGGAAAATAATGATCTGCAGGTTTTATCGCAATAACCGTAACAGGCAATCAAGTTTTCAAATTAGTTATCATTTTCTCATTCTCATTTTGTGTCTCTATAAAAGTAGAGAAATAATAATTACAACAACAACAACAACAACATCAACAATAATAATAATAATAATTTGTTGCTAGAGCAACAAGACTGGCAAGTACCCAGGGGGCGTTAACTGCCAACCTTAGATGGGATGGAAGTAAATATATGAAAATAAAAAGCAAAAGTGGAAGGGGGGGGGTGATTGAGGCTTAATCGCGCGTCGACAACTTGGTCATTAGCGCCAACCTCAGTCACAGTGCAGTGGTCCGGGTTGCAAAAGTGGAAGGTGTGACAAGAGTAATGAATGGGATTATAAAAATGCAAAAGCAAAAATTAAAAGTAAGCGTACAAGTTTAACTTAAAACAAATTAAAAATTGCATGGCCAAATGAATTGGAATAGGTAGGGTGGGCAGGGTGATGACTACCTTACCACCAAGGTTAGATCTACCAGGGACACAAAGGTCCCCAATGGCATTGCCAGACATGTACGAAAAACAGGGTAAGGGAGATGGCCAATTGTATTGTGTATATATGTAATTTGCGAAACAAGCAGACTCCCAATTAGGGCAGTTTTTGTCATGTATACCAAAAAGTCCGGTAAGGGCAAAAATTATTGTCGCTTCCACTCAGACTTCCACTTAGACCGTAAAACAACTCAATCATCAAACTAAAAACTTGAAACTTGGCCCAGTAAATGCTGATGTCACACACAAGCATAATAAAAACATTAACGATTAAGAAAACCAGCAAGTCAAAGACTATGACACTTGTCACACCTCCCTAAAATACTTATCCAAGTCAACACCCGTGAGCTTCATTTTAAAATTCTTCAATGAGGTTGCAAGGACAAATCAGTGGGGAGTTCGTTCTGCACCCTAACCACTTGGTTTGAAAAGAAAAATTTCCTACAGACTCGTGTTACTTGCTGAACAGTTAATATAAAACAAAGACCTCTTGCTCTGTTGTCCTCACTAAGTGTGGAATAACGAGAATAATCAACAACACAAGGGTCATGAAATAGAGAAAACGTTAATGTTAGGTCAGTGCTAGGACTTGCTAAGCCTACGCTTGTCAAGTGTATTCGCATTCAGATTACTTAGGCGTTCAACGTTAGTTTTAAGACCTGGTAGAGCTTTTGTAAATTGCCATTATACTGATTCAATGTGATCAATATCCTTAGCTGGTGTGGTGACCAAACTGGGCTTGTATGTTCCAGAATTGGTGTAAAAAACACTCAAAATTTCCAAAATAGTATTTTACGATCCCTAGAAACAAATGCTCGTTTAATAATAGCAGCCCGTTTCTGAGCAACCTTCACAATCCTACTACAATGTGATGCACGTTTGAAATTTCCGGAAAACCATCCACCGAAGTCCCTAACATCAGTAAGGCGATCCAGTTCGCCTCCCCCCTCAATAAATTGTAGTCTAGGCGAGCATTGAACTGACCAATATGAAAAACTTTGCATTTGGAACCGGAGATTTTTAGCTACCAGATGGTTGACCAATCATCTAAGATTCTAATGGCAGATGTTAATTCAAGGTGGTCCGCATTATCAACAATGTTACGATAGAGTTTTAGGTCGTCCGCATATTTTGGCATAGCAACATCTACATAGTTACTTTTGAGATCATTAATTGGCGGAGCGAGCGAGCGATGCGTAGCCTATAACGGACACCAAATTGCAAAATGTTGGTCCGTTGGTTGCACATTTTTAGTCTGGGTGGAGCCCAAACGAAAGATCGGACTGGAACGAATTTTGGTACAACGTTTCATACCCTAATTAGTATTGCTGAGCCAAAATTTGCCGTTTAATGTTAGTCGGTTGGTCTGTTGGTCCGTTGGTTGCACTTTTTTAGTCTGGGTGGAGCCCAAACGAAACGTCGGATTGAAATGAAATTTCGCACAACGCTTTATACCCCCAAAAGTATTGCTGAGCCAAAATTTAACGTAAATCGAACAATTGTTACTGTAGAAATTTTAAAATTTTCGAATTTATTTCTAACACTCGCCATTATGAATTTGGAGTCGTGAATAGTTAAGGAATTCCGACGAAGCATACACCATGCTAATGGTAGTCAAGTGAACTTTAAAAAAACATGGCAAATTAAATTTTAGTTTCTTCTTTCTAGCTAATAATCTTTTTCGACGTAACTCAACGAAATAATAACATTTGATGCTTGCATTTAACCACTACAGTAACAAACGCAACCATAAAAACAAAAGGATTCCATTAACAACACACGTTAGTTTCATTTGAAAAAAGAATGATTTGGAGATTATTCAATTCAACATGGCAACGAAAGTGGGCGTCTACACTGTAGTTTGTTCCACATTATGTTTGCAGAAAACTGACTGTATGGCACCATGTTTCCTTCCACTACAAGTGCAAAAAATACATAAATATCCCACTCATAGACTCAGTATTATTGTGTTACAAACTATGAGCGTGATTATGTACATATTTTTGCACACTTAGTGCAACAAAACGTGGCGTCGTATTGCCAGGTTCCCGAATATGAAACCTGAAATCGTCGTATCAAGGCCAAGCGGTGTTATAAAACGATATTGACATCAGACGAAACACGAAAGCACGAAACAATAATACGCCCGTTTCTCTAAATTCCTGGTTGCCATCCCGGTAACGTGAAAACTCGAAACCAAAACTGTGTTGCATTGCATAAAGGAATAGGCTTAATCTCGAACCACTGTTGTAAGCTGCTACTAACGAAAGTAAATCGGAGATAAATATTAAGCCTAAACGCTAAAAATTAGGCCTAAAACCTAAAACTAGGCCTAAAAGGTAACACATTTTAAACCTAAATTGTAATGGTTATTTCTTTGAGATTATATAATAGAGATCGCTGTTGTAGTCACAGAGTTAGGAAATAATATATTATCTTGCATTGCGTGGTAGAGGTGTGCCAGCTCAACATTTTCGTTGGTGGCGGTGTCAAATCTTATACCAAAGCAGTATTGTGAAACTTTTGAATCTTCTGACTATTGTTAAAAACTATCGTACTGATGATTGTTTGGCTTGCAGTTAAACGCCTTATTACGTGCGGTTTTATTTTTACTTGCGGCGATGGCCCACGTCTTCAGTGTTGGCTGAGAAAGGAGGCTACAAATAACTAAACAAAAACTAAATGCTGGAGCAAACGAAAGCTTGTTAACATAAATTTGACACCTAACATAGGCCTACATTAAAAAAAAGGCTAAAATAAGAAAAAGGCCAGCAAAGAACAGCAGTACGTCACACCAAAAGTCAAAGAGCCTAACAAAGCCCATTAAGTATTGCACCCAGATTTTTAAGAATTATTAACATATGTGGTATCGTCATTAAAATAAAAACTAAATATAAGTTTGAAATGAAGATCCGTTCGCTCTGCCTACAATAGGCCCAAAGCCTGTTTCCTAGCATATATGAGAAATAAAAGAGGGCCCAAGATGGAGCCCTGCGGCACGCCACTTTTTCCTTGGAGACGGAGGAACCGACACGAACATACTGAGACCTACCCGAAAGAAAATCTGTAATCCAAGACAGAACTTTGCCCGTTATTCCATAGCATAATTTTTTCCACAATTTAGTGTGGGATACCGACTCAAACGCTTTTGCATAATCGTTTAATACAGAATCCGTGCATGCAACAACGTCCAAACCCAGTGACCAGTAATCCATACGTAGTAATAATTATTGCAGTGTAGTAGAACGTCCCGCCATGAAGCCAAAATTATTTCGGTCGAGTAAATTATGCTGGGTTTGGTGTTTCATTAAATTAATGCTGAAATGCGTTCCAACACCTTACATGGAACACATGTCAAGGATATTGGTCTATAATCTGCTGGTTCTGCCACATTACCAGTTTTTTAAATTGGCACTACGTAAGCCTCTTTCCAGTCAGATGGCAATTTGCCCGTAGAAACTGAAGCCTTGAAGATCTTCTAAAGAGGTTCGACGATTTCACATCTTTGCTCCTTATAAAGGATTGCAGAAATATGGTCAGGACCAATGGCACGGCTATTTTTTAAGCAAGCAAAAACCTCAATGATGGGTGATCGTGATATACTCACATTTTCAATAACTGAGGCACATAATGATGAAAAGGAAGGCATGACGCCATTGTCAACCATAAAGTTCCTTGAAAATACCTCATTAAGAATGTTCGCTTTTTCACTGTTGGAGATTAGGATACCTTAGGAGCGAAAAGGTGGAATGTTTCGCGATACACCTGTCTTAGCCTTCATATGTCTAAAAAAGGCAGAAGGATTCCCCTTAGCAATAACCTTTAATTCTAAATTAACGTCATATGCCCAGCATCCAAATTCGTATCCCTAGTGGTAATCCAGAATCGAAATCAGTCTACTAAACCTGAATTCTTTATTCATGACTCCGGGGCCTCCTTATGCATCTTACGCAAATGTTATAAAACTGTTAATGTTCTTTATATCCTTCAGAGTGAATACAGAACTTGCTTCGGAAGGTTTCAGTGCTGTTGGTATTTTAATCGAGGCTATCATGGTCACTGGCTAGGATCGCTCTGGTCGGAGTTTGGGCCATACAGCAATCCTACAGCTGAACCATACTAACACAGTATGGTCGTGTCAGTATGGCTTACCGGGAGGACTCCGGTCTCTGGTTTCAAAGGTAGTGGATTCAATTCCCCGCTCGGGTAGTCTGACATTTAAATCCAAAAGAAAACGTGAGTATGTTTGCATCCGTATTCAATTAATGCATTACGAATTCATTATTATTATTTGTAAGCATTCCGTTTATGATAAGTACAAGGTAAGTTTGGATAAGAGGTAAGACACGTGTAACAACACTCAGGATATTACTCTCGTCTTACTACAAAATTGAAAGCATGTGTCACTTCGTCTGTATGCACGTTACCTATATTGAGATAATTAATTTGTTCTAATCCATGTAGTTCTCTGGAACTGGAAGTTATATTGCGATAAGCAACATAAATTCAGTGGTTGAAATGTATCATCTTGTTCTTTGTAACGAAATAGTTACACTCTTTGGACAATTTTTGGTGAAAGTCTCCTTTCGATGTCAGGACACCCGTGATGCATTAAAATGTAGCATTCAATTTTTGCATCATATCACGTACAGGTGTTTCATGTAATTAGGGCAGAACTACGGCGGTTTCTGTCACCTTCTTGTCTCTAATTCTCGTTCTTTAGTGCCAAATGAAAAGATTCTTGGTAAATGCGTAACGTTGGTGGGTCTTGCAACGTCCAAGATTGTCACCTCTAGCAAGTCAATGTGAAAGCCCCGTCTGTTGCTATTAAGCATTGTCTCGAATTCCAACAATATGGTCAGCCTAACACTGTTACCATACTAAGAGAACCAAACGTTGGCAGATTGTAGTTCGTAATTGGTTTGAATTGAAGGTAATTATTTGGAAACCTTTCTTTTCACGCTATCGATCTAATTCACCTATCTGTCGAATCCTTTCATCGTTAGCGTTCCGACATCGTAACAAAAACCTGCTCAAATGCTTATTAATTTCTAAAAATAATTATTAAGACACGATATAATGCTACTCACAGCCATAGTGACGCACCGCCATGCTGTGATATGAGCTGAGCTCAACAATAAAGCCTCAGTTTGACCTGAACATTAGTAAACGGGAATTATGTCTGGCCGTACAAGGTTTTGGTTGCGGTTTCTGATATTATATGTTTAGCCGCAGCGAGCGCAGCAGCACGAGCGAGGCACCTACCTAAAATGGGAAAAATTACCGGCGATTATTTGGAAATTTTATTTTCACGCTATCGACCTAATTCACATAACAGTCCAATCCTTTCGTCGTTATAGTTCTGAAAATCATAACGAAAACCTCCGGATGCGTTCATTAATATTTTAAAATAATTATTAAAACACGTTATTTCTTTCCAAATTACGTGCCTCACTGCGCTTGCTGCGACTAAACATACTACATCGCCAACTGCAACCAGCAATTTTTTTGGGCTAGCTATAATTTTCGTTTACTAATGTTCAGGTCGAACTCAAGTTTTTTTTCTTGTGCTCTAGTCTCATGGTATGGCGGCAGCGTTACTATGGCTGTGAGTAGCGTTTTAACGTGTTTTAATAATTATTTTTAAAAATAAGCGTTTCCGCAGATTTTCATTATGATTTTCTGAACTATAACGACAAAAGGATTCGACAGGTAGGTGTATTATGTCGATAGCACGAAAAGTAATCATTCCGAATAATTACCTAATTCAAACTTGTAGTTAACCAGAATTTATACTGCTATACACAATTCTACAGTGGAGCAAGTGTTAGAATCTAAAGTCTAATACGCATCAAAATTACTAGAAGTTTCCAGTTCGAAAAACAATTTTATCGTCTTTGAGACACTGACCTGTATAGAGGCTGTTTCACAGCAGCTAGCAAATAGGCGTCTGTCTTTGGAACGTTCACAGAGCTAATACTTTGCTATTAATGGATAATTTCCATTCTGTCGTGTGAAAATTGCATCATGTTTTCATCATGATTTCCATAAGCTAGAATACGAATTGCACGCCACTGCTGGATCCCAGGTTGTTGTCTTGGTGGTTAACGTTACCGAAGAAACTGTAGTTCATATAGTGCTACGAAGCACACGACTTGCATATGAATAACGCTCGATTATATTGACCGAAGAGTCATCATATGAAGCCAAGTAGTGCGCAAGACTTACTTATTTTTTAATTTCATAACGATTCAGTGCTTGCACTCATGTTTATTGGCGGAAAGCTGCCGTACATACAATTACAACATGGAATAAAGTAATGAAAGAGGTGTAGCAGTGGAGAGCTGTAATTTACCAAACAGTTTAATATTCAAATCCTAACTGAATTACTCTCTTGAGAATCAACACGAATATGTTGTGTAGTTTTTTATTAGGTAGGAAAATGTTTCGATTTCGTGTCCTCTGAACTTGGGTGTCGAGTTGCTATCTATATCCGCTTGGTTCCCCTGAGAACCCGGCCAAAGCTGGTTATTCGTCGCCGGTCTTAGTTATTTTCTGTCTTGTAGGAAGGTACGTAGCAGTCGTCATGGGGTTACAGGTGTTCTTGTTGTAGAAGCTACGACGTCCAAATTTGAAGTAAGTGGGAGACTTTTCCCCACTATCCTAAGTAAGAACAACACTAAAAATGCCAATATTTAGGTATTTAATTGGTTCAGTCCTTTAACAGGCTTTTCATATTTAGAACATAACCAGTTACAAGCATTAAAAACGCAAATACAGGTCAAATTTCGATTTCAATTAGCCCAAATCTTTAAATTTTTTACTCCACAATTAAAACTTACCTCCTAGCTGCTAGGTTCATCAAAACAGAAGTATGATACGTCCTTATGTGCAACCTAACAACCTTCGAAAGGAATTCAAGTTGCAGTTAGCTAGTGCAAGTACTTAGATCAAAATGCTAAATGCACACACAAAAAAAGGAGTCACTTACTCACGACTTGATAATTTTTAG
>JAHWFP010054974.1:51073-81423 GCA_023313725.1 Lithobius niger | reverse complement strand
GACGACAACGGTGAAAACAACAGGGATGTAAACAGAGTCCAAACTAACTTTAAGGCCTGAGGAAGATAGCAGTAAACTATCGAAAATTCGCTAGACAGTGTGAGTGTCTTCTGTTGTGAAAGTGTGCGTTTTTCTGGTGACTTTTGACCGTAAGGTTCAAAGATGCAACTCCAAAATGTGAAATCAGAGTTTTGGCTTCGCTATGTACTGGTCTACTGGTTCCAGTTTCGTCCAAGAGTCTATCAGACCGATGTGGAACGTAAGATTCAGGGCTGTGGTCTCATGAAACTGAAGAATTCTTCCAAGGTTTCATGGCACCTTCACTGTCGTTTCCTGAACTGTGAATGATGCTGTGCCGAAGAACGCCCCAAGAAGACGAAATTCCCCAATGGGGTGAGCCGAGACCTGAGAAGGTTGACGCTGAGACCGACGCAATGGGAAGGGCGAAGGCAATCATCTCTTGTTGAAACAGTTGCTGATTCAATTGTTTCCTTAGAATCAAGTCGACCAGGTGTGCATGAGAGCGAAATCGTGACTCGTGAAGTGAGCCAGAACTGGACGAAGGTGGACTGGAAAACATGTGGCGCTATTGCAAGCCCAAATGGAAGTCTCGTGTATTGGTAGGATCTTCCTCCTGTGTACAGACGAAAGAAGTTGTGTATGGAGTGGCGTAAAGGAACAAGCATATTGGCATCTTCCAAATCTATGGAAACTGAAGTCTTCCTTTAGAAGAGCCTCTGAAATTGATAAAATCTTTTTCATGTTGAAATGTTCCTTCTGGAGGTGGCCATTCAGCTTCCTCACTTGAAGAAGAGCCCATCGCCTCCTCTCTTTTTCCCGACCACCCTTGCAGGGCTCCAGAATCCTGAGGTGTTCGGTGTGCACTCCACTCCTGCGCCTTAATGGAGCAGAACCTGTACTTCGTTTTCCGGTGTCAGGTCGAATGGAATCGCGGTGATCCAACCTAGCAGCTCGGATGAAGTTGCCGAAAAGGATAGAACGAGTAGGCAGTAACCCTTTTTTACAACAGAGAAAGTAAAGGCATCTGCTGTGAACTGCATCCAGATTGAGAAGTGCCGACTTATCCTTCCCCCAGCTGTCAGTGAAGAGGGGGAGGATGGGAGAGTTTCACACCAATAGAGAGCGCTTCAGCCTCTGCCTCTGAAACCTCCTCTTACTCAATGAAATCCTCTGCCCCTGCCACGAAATGTGAAGGGGCATTTGCAAGAAAGGGCGAGCGTGAGCATCTCCTTTCTGAAGAGGCTGGATATCGTTGCCCTTTTAGATACTTCTGGTATTTTGCTCCTGAACTGGAGGTTCGGAGAAAAATAGACGAGAGTTGTTGACGTTGTTGACCTTCTTCGTTGGTGGCAAAGGCCTAGGAGCCGGAGGAGGCTTAGCTTTCTCCTGAAGTTCAGGTGCGAGTGTGAGGAGTTGGCCACCGAAAAGTTCCCTGGACCTGAGGCTCGGAAGAAGGCGAAGTTGACCAAGCACGTCGACAGAAATGTTGAGTGCAGACTGAAGGACAGAGTCACAACGTCTGACAACCAGGTTGAGTAGCAATCTGGCACTCCAAGCCAAGCTGTCCTTCTGAAAAGACGACGCTTGCAATGTTAGATTCTTGAAATCTTGAATCAGAAGATGTTCAGCAAGTTCAGGCTTTTCTTTAACCAGCGACTGAATGGCAACAGCAGACGCAGAGAAAGAAAATTCCGCGTGCAAGTTGGCACGAGATGCACAACGAAGAATAGACTCGTCTTCTTCAAAAGCAGCAGAAGGAACAAAAATGAAAGCAGGAGTCCAAAGAGTTGACTTGGAGTCATAAACTAGGCATCCCCGTAAGTGTCATAGAAACGTAAAGAGGGCGTCCCTTTTACCGGTTAAGCGAAAAACGTTTTCCTCAGTGCAAAGGACCGGGGGATGAAATGGCATCGAGACTGCAAACGCATTAACGTCCTTTCGATTAAGATTCTTTTGATTGAGCAGTCACCCAAAAGCCACTTCAGACAGTGGAAAGTTGAAGGAAAATAAGAAACGTCACTTGTGTTTACAAGAGGCTCAGCCAGAGGATTGAGTGGATCCTCTTCCGAAGGAATAAAACCTTGCAAAAGTGGGAGTCCTGAAGGTTGCAGCAGAGTGCAGCCGAAAAATCTCCCAAGAGACAAAATCAGGCCTGTTAAAAATATCAGTGTTAACTGGCTTGCGAGTAGGGGATATTGCACTGTCGAATTAACTACGAGTAGGCCTATCGTCATCAGAATTGACAGATCGTCAAAATTATTATTATTCATTTTTTTTTTGAAGGCGTCATCCGCAAAACTCACTTTGCGACGTATGGGGAAACCAGAATGAGAGGAACGAACACTGCAGTGTGACCACCTCTGTCATGCAGCGTATGAATTCCAAAATTCATCATAAGGTGAACTCCTTCCTTGCAGTGCCTGAACAAATGTTACGAAGGAAAACTAGCAAAGTACTTCTGGAAGGAGTGATAGGAGACAGAAATGGGGCTGGCGCACAAAGCACGGCTAACAATCTTTGAATTACTGACCAACATTCGTTAGACTGAACGAATTGTGAAACGGTTTGGCCGAAGAACCAATTGGTTGGAGAAGAGTGGAGAAGTGTGGAGAACTATGGAGAAGTATGGAGAACTATGGAGAACCATAACTACCTGTTGATTAATAACTATCACTGTTCGATAAAGTGGCGAAGTGATGCTCTAAAGTAGAGTTCGTTTTTCTCCTTTTTTTTCCCCTTTCAAGCCTGGCAAAGTAAAAACCTTTTCACCTGAATCTTTGCGAGTTTTATGAGGGAACAGTTCGTTTAGAATGATTCGAATGCGAACTGGATAACGATAAGTAACGTTTTTACTCGAAGGCTTTTTCTTATCATTGCCTTTTGCCAACAAATTTAATTTTTTCTGTGGCTGATTTCTGTTTTGTCAGCATAGAAAGAGGGTCATTGTCCTTTGCAAAATTTTTATGTGACATATATCTCCTTCTTTATAACCTTTTCTCGGTCAGAAGAATTTTTTTTGAGCTTGAGCCTACAACACTATTTGCGTTTTTCTGCTCGAGTGATTCGGCATTTTTTGTCGCATTTATTAACAGATGTTGATTCAACAGCGACTATTAAGCTCTGTCCCAAGAACTCTGGTCCGGTCGTGCCCGTTTGTTCTGGGACACTCTCAATAGACCCATTAATAACGTTACAAATAATCACATTTTTCTTTAAATATTTTTTAACGTCCTTGGACATCGGTTTTATCAAGAATTTATAGGGTTGGTTTTATTAATTCTTTATATTACGCACGGAAACACACGGCAATGGACCCCAGAGAACTTGAGTTGCCCAGCGTTATCAAATGGTGAACAGTTAGCCGCAACAGCCGGTAGATGGCAGCACTGTCGGGGTGGTGGTTGCAACATCGCATGAAGTAACGATCACACATTGAGCTTCAAATTCTCAATTCCTTAACGATCACACATTGAGCTTCAAATTCTCAATTCCTAACTGCCCCGCAAAATAAAAAATTTTTTTTCAAAAATTCATTTCCTAAGCATCTAATCGAAAATCCGTGCAACGAGAACAAACTGCATCGATTTAAATATTTACGTTTGCCTAAGTGGCTTTCCACACCTCGTTGACGATACGTTCAAGATTGCCTGGGAAAATCCTCCTCATATCCGGACTGAGAAGAATCCGTCGGTGAGTCAAGTCTAGGCTAGCAACAAAGTTGGTTTGGAGTCGGAAAAAGGGTCACTGCAGTGTCGTGCGATGGTTTTCACGGAGAGAAAAACTATCGGAGCCGTGACATCGGTGCAAAAAAGGGTCGAGTCGCCGATCAAGTGGGTTGGCTGCCGAAGCAGAGGAATTTCGGCGGACTGCTTAAATGGTTTCAAAATTTCCATGGATCGTGCCGAAAGTCATACGTCCGAAGCAAACAGGTTAACGTTGCCACCAATCAAGTTTACAAAACCTCACATTCAAATTTGATGAAATTACAATCTCGATGCTGTCTACACGCACGATAAATCAAATCATTAGGAGTTTACAGGCAGGTGCATTTTGGAAAATTTTAAGCCAGAGGCTAAATTGCAAGTCAACTTGCGTTTCCATGATGCAACCTGGCGAAGTGTGGAGAAGTATCCACAATAAAAGAAAGAGCGTTGTGCGTCCTTCCTGACGCATGCCCGAAACAAAAGTGAGCAGGCAAGCGCTATACCAGTATGATATAAGGCGCGGCGCCAGCGCTCCTAGCGGCGAGAGAGCTAAACTCACCATAATACGGATTGAAACAGTAAAGAGGAGTTTCAATTTCATTCTGGGCAATTAAAAGAGCAAATCGAAACGATTTAGCACATAATGAAGGTTAGTATTTTGCAGATAGTAAGAAACACTCTTTTCACCAGACAATTTTGCATTCCGAGCAGACAATTTTAAAAACTCCCACAAAGTTCGTGCTTGCTCACTTTCACTCACAACAACGACCACGATATTACAGTCTTGCAAATTTTCAACACCAAACTGCTGTTTTCATTAGGCTTAACGAAGAAACGTTTGCAAGATTACATTACAACGCAAAGTTAACACTCTTTCGCATTCGAAACAGCTGGCTTCGCAGCCTCCCGTATTTATTGGGCGGGCGATAGTGTCTCTCGCTCTTCCCAGCTTCCTCTGACTGCCAAGCAGATCGGTCATGCCACGGTTCACTAAGTGAGCTACCTTTGGGTATGCTGGGCTTGCAAATTCATGAATTCCGTTCTATTCCTTCCAAGCATCGAAGGTGGGGGGTCACGAGCTGAATTTGATTTTAGCCGTGTTGTTGTGCCTTCCCAGTCTATTTCATGCTGTGTAGTGTTGCAGTGGATTGCGATGCCGTTGTCCTCAGCACTATTTCTTACATCCGCCATGTGTTGGACCACTCTATTTCGGACACCTTTCCTTGTATCTCCCACAACGTTTCTAAGGAATGTTGACGGCATAAAGAGGAGGATTAACGAGAAAAGAAAGGAGGTGGAGAAAGGAAAAGTGATAAACACACAAAGATCGAAAGATGAAGAAAGCATGGGGAATATTTGGAATACCAGGGAAGCAGTGTATCGTGTACCATGTAGGGACTGCGATGCCGTGTATGTGGGAGAGACGAGGAAAAGTCTCCGAAAATGGCCAACACATGGTGAATGTAGAAATGGAGCTGAAGACAATGGCATCGCAATCCACTGCAACATTACACAACATGAAATAGACTGGGAAGGCACAACACCACTGCTAAATTTAAATTCAGCTCGTGACCCCCACCTCCGATGCTTGGGATCCATTGCCATCCAGTTGCATGAAAAGATGGAGCGGAATTGATGAAATTGTAGGGCCCTGCATACCCAAAGGTAGCTCACTTAGTGAACCGTGGTACGAGTGATTTGCTTGGCAGACAGTGGAAGCTGGAAAGAGAGAGAGACACGATCGCCCAATAAATACGGGAGGCTGCGAAGCCGGCAGCTTTGATTGCGAAAGAGTTGCGTTGTAAGGTGAGCGTCCAAACTTTCCTTCGTTAGGCCTGATGAAGACAGCATTTGGTGTTAAAAATTTGCAAGACTGTAATATCGTGGTCTTTGTTTTGAAAGTGAGCGAACACGAACTTTGTTCGAGTTTTAGATTTACTTTGGTTTCACAGTATGAGCGGCAACGATCTTTTTCGAGATAATTTTACATTCTGGATACCAGATAACTTGATAGATTTTGAATGTATGGGGGAACACTGAACCTTCACATACGAACATCTTTCAACTCACACATCTGGCAACTGGGGCACTAGTTGAAGATGTTCGTATGTTAATGTGCAGCGTTCCATCTAGCCGTAGACCTGAAGAAGACATCGCTAAAGAATCATAGAAAATTCGCCAATTTAAATGAAATGAACTGAACTGTTTTTGCTAAGCTTGAATTGTTCTGTAAGTAATTTTGTTCTAAGCCAATGTAAATTGGCCAAATTTTGGTATTTAAAATAATAAAATGACACTAAGTAGGTGCATCTTTAATTTTATACACCACAACAAACATCAGAAAATACCTGCATGGTTTAAAAGCTAATTATTAAAGCTGCACCGATACCAACTTCACCGATTCAGTTTAATATTGGTATTCAGTTCAATGCAGTATCGGTGCAGCCTTAGTAATTACACCAGTCTAGAGTTTAAAAAATAAATAAAATAGAAAAGAACAGAATGCTTAAGAAGAGAAAAAAATATAGCAATTTCAAGTTGTGGGTAGCATTTGGCATATTTTTTTTTATTTTTTTATTTTTAAACTAATTTCTTTGAGCCTTAAGTCAGCCGAAGCAACTTAATGCTTGTATGGCTGAACCGGCTCAATTTTGAACATTACCAGACTTTTAGAGAAGAAGAGATATCTGGTAAAGGGAGGTGCCAACCCGGCAAGACGGTACAGTAAGATTTTTTTTTGGTCAGAGATAAACTGCAGTGTGTTAGGCCATGAAAAAAAAATAGTTGGTTCTCAGGCCCTGCCTGGTGACTTTTATTTCAGCAAAATAAAAAAAGTGACCCCCAAAATGTTATTTAAAAGAGAAATTTCTGTGAATGGCCTTACCTTTCTTTTGAGCCCAAATTTGTGAAAAAAATGGCAAGAATTCAAAAAAGTATTGTATGGTGGTACCGCCATCATACGAAAAAAGAAAAAAAATGAATCCCACTCCAGTTTTTCGCCATTGGGAAAACACCCTTAGGTTTTGCAACAAAAAAAATTTAGACCGAACCAAAAACTCAACAGAAACGGTAACTTTGATCAAAAGTAGGTTCGATACATTACAAACAAGTAGTGGTGTACCGATTCCAATTCCTTTTCTGAGTACGGTTCCGTGGTATCGGAACCGGTACCGGAACCGCTATCTTGGTTGGCCGATACTGACCACCTTTCAAAAATCAGCAGAGGTCACTACATCATTGATATTGTCATTACTTTACCTTTTCCAAGGGTATGTGATAATGGAGATGAATTCTTAAGAGGTCTTGGAACAAAATTAATTTCAGTAGCCTAAATCATCGTAAAACTGTGCTTGATGTTGATAGTAGAATCTTGGATGAATAACTAACACATATTTGCGTGTTTTTAGTGGGCCACTTACCTGTTTACACCAACTTTTGTTGAGTAGTTTGCATCATATAACCATAAAATTCCATCTAGGATGGTAATATACTAAGCAGGATATGTTAGTGTTGATTCCTACTTGTTTAAGGATGTCAGGACTTTATTATCATTAAGTTGTTACCTATTTTGCTTAGCGATTCAAATCTGTCGACCCGGCACCGCCATTTTTTTTGTTCTAAATCATGCGTTTGATTGGAGTCAACAGTGCATGCACTGAATCCAGGCTGCAAAAATCTTCAAGTATGCAAAGCTTTGCTAAGATTCTTAGACATCCGGGCTGCAAGAAATCTTTAAGCATGCTCTTATTTAGCCAGTTATTTTGATTTTAATAAAATTTTTTGATTTTAATTTAAGTTTAAAAAAAATTAATTTAATACATCCACAAAACAAAATTTTAAATCACACCAGCTTCACTGAAGGGCTTGGACCAATCTAAGAAGCAAAGATCCTATTTAAAAATGCAGGTCCAGAGCAGAATTAAAAAAAAAATCATTTTAATTTTCTAGTTATTTAAACTAGTTTTTCATTTACCTTTTTAAGTTTTTTTTACTCATTTTTAATTTTTTTTAAATTAAATCTGATACATTCGGAAAGCAAAAGTTTCAAATAGTATCAGCACCAGTAGAAAAAGGGTTTGGCATTAATCCAGGAAGCAAAAACACCTATCTAAAAAAAATAAGTGACATGTTATTTTAATTTTTTTTTATTTTAATCAAATTTTTTTATTTAATTTAATTTTTAATTTTAATTATACAAATTTGTATATATCAAAGTTTTCGTTTAAAAATGTATGTAAATTATAAAAATTTGATACAGCAGAACCTTGTACTCCCAGTACATAATTCATTACTATTAATTTTTTTTAATTCGCTGTGGTACTGCCAAGTTGTAATCGGAACCACACATTTTTAAAGTTTTTGTGTTTTCTGGTCTGATGAAGGTATCGCCATTTTTATGTAACCCCTGATAGCGAAATATTAGAACTTGTTTTTATCGCATGTGCTTTTGACTTCGTTCTTCTGATACTTCAACTGAATGTTACGTACCCACATTTAGGCCTATTAATGGCAGTTGAACAGATCTCTCTCTCCACAATCTGTTTCGCCATGTTTGGAATTGCCAATAGAGAGCAGCTTAATTTCAAGTGATTAGCAGATACTATTGAAGCATTCTTGTTTTTGAAAAATTTGCAAGCCGTAATTCCGATCAAATATGAATTTGAACTTTCAAAGTATCACTCCACACGTGTTCTTCAATATAGTTCTGGTACGAACTTTCACAAAGAAGCAAAAAATAAAAAAAAGTTAAATGCCAGGTCACGCAGTTTCTGCTGTTAGTTGTCAAGCTGCTACAAATGTATAAGTGATAACCAAACAATTTTTGTTTTGTTTGTGGTTGATGATCTTCAGTAGCAAAAAAACAGAGACCAATCCACTAACATTACAAAGAGGCGGCTTAATGCTTACAAGATGTCTGCTTGCAGTTCTGGCGTAACTGGTCCAAATGAGCCAATGTCTGTTCCACGCTCGGACCATTAGGCTTGTGGGACGGCTGTCTGTAAACGGATAGTGTTTAATTTTAAAGTAAGTGTAAGCAAGATGACTGTCAAAATCGAAAACAGAGAAACTACAGCTCTCACCGTTTCCGTTTATTAGGAGTTGTGTTGAATTTGGTCAGCTGCGTGGCCACCAGCTCAGCCAGTTTTTCTTCATGTTCTTGAGACCAGTACTTGAGAACGGATACAACGAAAAAATCTTGCGGCTTTACTTCTCGGCACATGATGTGCTTCAGAAGTTCAGCTGTAGGTCTGTACAACACACAATTCATATTCAATTGCATGCAGCACAAAGTAATTCAGCGGCACACATCAATCAATACTCACTTTTCTTGCTTCAGCAGCAGTAAAATACTAGTCAATGCTTCAGCATGAACTGAAAATAAAAGTATAGCTGCATCAATTGCAGTTTATTATCCATTAATTAAGGACAGCGATTATAACATGAGAATGGCATGACGATATGTGAGTTCTTCTTCAAGTACAATCCTGTCATTCTCATGCTTTAATCGTTCTCCTTGGCAGACTTCTGCCTGTAATGCATACAAAATGTTTGAGGTCTTTTTTACTTGGGCGTACCCAACATGTGAAAATTGGAAACTCGTTTTCAGAACCAGTGCAGATTATCAATGGGGTTCTACAAGGGTCGGTTTTGGGGCCATATCTGTTCATTTTATATTTAAATGATTTGTGTTGCGACCCAATCAAAGCAAGTCAGGAGAAATTTGCTGATGAACTAAAGCTGCACTATGCTATTGTAAACTTGACCTCAGAATATCAATTGCAACTCGAGATTAATTTTGTCTCTCGTTGGTCTGTGGATAGGCAGTTGCCTATTTCGGATGATAAGTGTAAATCCTTTCATACAGGACATTCTAACAGCTCCCACTCATACGTCTTGAACCAGACCACTCTTCCGAGTTTTTGTTCAGTTAAGAGCCTCGGTGTTTGGTTCGACTCCTCCTTAAAATCAACATCCACTTGTGATCACATAGTGGCAAATGCTTCCCATCGTCTGAACGAGTTTAACTTTTGCCAAATTTTTGAAAAGACCAAATTATGTTGTCGCCTGCTAGTTGGGTGGTGATTGTTGGACTGTGTATGCCCAGTAATGCCTGTTTGTTCCTGGTCATGTCTTTCTTGGTGACCATAACTTTTTTACTATAATTTTTTTTTTATCTTGTTTAAGATTGACAATTGATTTAGGCCGAGCTTTAACCAGCGATAAATTTTTTTTATTTTTTTATTTTAGAAACATTGACAATGATACGACTTTTCCTCTCACTTGTCTCTCACGTTTAGTGATGCTATCGGGGACCATTGTGTCCCTGGTAGGTCTAACCTTGGTGTTAAGGCATTCGTGACTCCAACCCAATACCATATACCCTTACTCTACAGCCAGGCCATCGTCTTCGTTTTAAACTTTTAAACTCTTCAACTTTTGTAATTTATAATTGTTTGTTTTAACTTCGGGTGGCAGTTAGTGACCACCAGGTCCTTGCCACTCAGGTTGCGTTGCAAACTTATTATTAAAAAATTAAACCAGAAATGCTAAAAGCAGATTGTATGAGATTTATAACAATCCCCGGCACCGGGGGGGGGGGGGGGGGGGGGGGGGGAACAATGCCCCTGCCCCTATGATAAAATGCCTCTTTTTAACATTTCTTATTCAAAATAATAAAAAACAAATTCACCGGCATACCTTTCATCAATCATCTTTACGTGACCTAACAGAGCTAATATTGCAGTTATGTACTGTTAAACTTTGATAAGTTTTCAACATTTGGGCATTAAAAACACGATTTAAGCCTAAAATAAAGAAGTATTTTTAATGATAGTAAGAAACATCAATATTGTGTAGGAATTTCAAAATTATGTTGTATAAACTTTTTTAATAAAACAATTGAAGCTTACTATCACTTTATTGCGAAATAAACTTGTGGGGGGTCCCACAATACCTTAGGCCGTTTTAGGGTTAAAATCCCACTATCGTAGTTCTTGCCTTCGTTGGCTACGGAACACTGTACACATCTATAAATGTGCACATGGATAACTAGCTACAAACCCAAAAATACTATATGCCTTTTTTAGTATTTGTTTACTTTTTGTGGCATGCCATTTCAACGCTTTTAGTCAGAACATATGTAGGGCGAGTCAGAAGTCCGTATCAGGGGCCAACATTTTGTAGCTATGAACATTCCTTCAATAATTAAGTTGGTAGACTTGCAAAGTGGTCTGCGGCTATTTGACCATGCGTGAGTGAATGACCTTGACATTTACCTTCAAGGCCATTTCACTGCTCACTTCTAAACCATGAATCCTAGCAAAAAGGAATTTTATCACTAAAATTAATTTTTACCTGAATCCTAAAATACTTACCATTTCAATGCTATTTTGTGCGCAAATATGTCTTTTGTCCCAGAAACCTTAAATTTCGAAATCAACCACTAGTTACTGCTGCTCTCGCCAGGTGGCGGCTCCTGTTTTCCCTCACTTTCATCCTCACCTTTCGGTTCGACAGTGGGGAGGCGGGTGGGTTATTATTAGTAGTGTACCGATTTCGATAACTGTTCCGTGGTATCGGAACTGGTACCGGAACTGCTATGTTGGTTGACCGATACTGACTACCTTTCAAAAATCAGCACAGACCACTAAATCACTTGATATTGTCATCAACTTTCCCTTTTCCAGAGGTATGCGATAGTTGGAAAGAATATCTTAGAGATCTTGGAACAGAAAATTAATTTCAGTAGTTAAATTGAAAATTCCATAACGGCTTCTACTCTGAAAGTTTGTCATTCTTGATAGTTGATAACAGATTGTTACGCACAATTTCAGAATCAAAATACTGTACCAGTATTCTTGCAAATTTTCAACAGACCGACGACGTCCATCTTCATCAGACCTAACCTACACAACTCAAACTTTTGTCAACTACATCGTCACCGTGGAATTCATCTGCGCACGTGCATGGCGTGGCCTCCTATATTTATCGTGCTGGTTCATCCACTGCTTTGTGAGTCGCCTGGAAAACTCATCTCTAAGGAGGAAACGAATTCCCGGATTGGATGGGCCTTGAGTGTTCATCAAAACGGCGTCATTTTTAACATGTTGCTGGATCGCCAGGGATTCCAGTCCCCTCAAGTGCCGATCATGTGGGACATTTGATTTTAGAAGCGTAGTAGTTCTTCCCCAGCCAATATCATGCTCTCGTATTTTTAACTCTAGCTAACACTTCATTTTGGTCACTCCCATTCTCCACCTTCTTTCTCTTCTTAAGGAGAGCATCTTTCAGGTTGTTGTCATTCCTGAGAAAGGTTTTCAAGCCTCTTCTTTCTAAAATTCCCTTCTGTCTCTCGCTCGTTCCTTTTAGATACGTAATTCCGACTTTTTTGGTCTTTGTCACATCATCCTGCACAGTAGGTCGTTTATGTCCCTTCGTTATATAGGTGAGACTAGGAAGGGCGTCCGAACGAGGGTAGGACAGCATATGGATGACACGAGGAATGAAGTGTATAGCAACAGTATCGCTACCCATCACATGATGACAAAGCATGATATTGGCTGGGGAAGAACTACTACACTTCTAAAATCAAATGTCCCACATGATCGGCACTTGAGGGGACTGGAATCCCTGGCGATCCAGCAACATGTTAAAAATGACGCCGTTCTGATGAACACTCAAGGCCCATCCAGATTTCGAACGCTGAATTCCACGGTGACGATGTAGTTGACAAAAGATTGAGTTGTGTAGGTTAGGCCTGATGAAGACAGACGTCGTCGGTCTGTTGAAAATTTGCAAGAATACTGGTACAGTATTTTGATTCTGAAATTGTGCGTAACAATCTGTTTTCAACAATCAATTATCAAGAATGACGAACTTTCAGAGTAGAAGTCGTTATGGAATTTTCAATGTATTACGGGATGCCTATTCCCAAGATATTCCACACAAATCAAGATCTTTTGTCAAAACAAAGTGTGGAATTGCAAAGTTTGAAGGACATTTGGCCTTTAACTTGACGTGTAAAAGGGAGAACGTTATTCCTAAGAGTCTGACGGAGAAACCAAAAGCGGGAGGTGTGCGCGGTCACGCCATCGCCACGCACGCGAGCCGCTCCTATCTGCTTGCACGGATCGGCGATTGCCATCGGACGCTTCGTCAATTGCGTACGAACGAGTGGATGCTTGGAAGATCGATCGAAGCTGCTATTTCCGGATTGGAATGGATGGAGTTAAGCGAATATTGTGATTATAAAGTTCGGTTTTCACGTGATGGAATTAAAAAGAAGCATCTTGAAAAACTGCAAAAGCTTGGGAGCACATTCGTTGTCTTATGAGCTGGCATTGCCAGAAAAGTGGGAGAAAAATGTAAGCGAAAACGAAAGTGAAACTTCCTTTGAAAGTAGGTTTGTGAATGTCGAGAACCACTCTAGTGTTGCCCACTCTGAGTGTGAGCTTAGCGTTCTGGATTTGGAATTAAAATTTATTCCGGTGCCCCCCAAAACGGATGTGAATATTTTGGCTAATGTGATTACTGACATCCAGCTGCTCTAGGATGGATTTACGTGGGATCCTGAGATTAGGTTAAAACTACAACAGATTGCTCTGAAAAAGCAAATGAAGGTAAAACCGAATGTGTCGTACGAGCAAGTGAAAGCCCTCCGAAAACTGAGTAAGAATGCTGATTTGACCTTTTGCAAGGCTGATAAGGCAAATAAGACTGTAGTTCTTGATACGAATGAGCATAATAAGCTGGTGAGAGAGGAGATCATGAATTCTGGAATGTATGTGAAGACGGAGGAAGATCTGAAGAATAGGCCGTTAAATGATGTGTGGTTTAGCCTGAATCGCCTGAGGAAGGAAGGACATCTGACAAAGAAGGAGCAGATGGACCTTGCCACAAAACCACCACAGTATTTACCCAAGATCTTTGCTCAGGTAAAGACACATAAGGAAGGCAGGCCCCTTCGACTAATTACATCGGCAAAGGGAGGTCCATGCCAAAAGATTGATTGGCAGGTAGCTGATCTGTTGAAAAAGTATGTGGATTCTCCGAGCAGGCTGAAAAAGACCGAAGATCTCCTAATTGAGCTGGATGGTTTTAAGATTGAGGACGATGAGATATTAGTCTCCTTTGACGTAATAAAGTTGTTTCCCAGTTTGTCACATCGGATGATTCTGGAGATGTTGGGAGAATCGGCGAAAAGACATAATATTCCAAGGGGAGATTTCAAGAAGGACAGAGCGTTGTTAAAAGTAGTGCCAGCACACATCTATGTCGAGTTTAATGGGGAAACTTTCTGGCAGATAAGAGGAGCCCCGATGGGGTATTCGTGCTCACCGATCATCGCTGAGTTGGTGATGCAGCATTTAGATGCGTTTGTCCGGGTTTCAATCACCGAGGCTAGGCTGTGGAAGCGCTTTGTCGACGACGCGTTGGCTGTATTAAAGAAGAAGGAGTTGAAGAAGATTCATGAGATGATAAATAACTGGCACGAGGATCTGGCATTTACTGTTGAGACTGAAGTTCATGGCTCTATCCCATTGCTGGATGTGAAAATCAGACGAGAAGACGATGAACGCCTCACGTATCAACCTTTTAGAAAAGAGATGGCAACTGAACGAGGAATTCTTTATACGTCAGGACTTCCAGCAGAGCAATTAAAAGCCATAGCGCAGAATGAGTTTCATCGGATTGTGAGCCAGTCTTCCACCAGCCAGCTTGCTCAGCCACATTTATACAATGCTAAGGGGCGCTTTATAAAACTTGGATATCCTCCGGGACTCCTAACCAGGATGATGAAAAAAGCGCTTTTAACGAAGGGACATAAACGACCTACTGTGCAGAATGATGTGACAAAGACCAAAAAAGTCGGAATTACGTATCTAAAAGGAACGAGCGAGAGACAGAAGGGAATTTTAGAAAGAAGAGGCTTCAAAACCTTTCTCAGGAATGACAACAACCTGAAAGATGCTCTCCTTAAGAAGAGAAAGAAGGTGGAGAATGGGAGTGACCAAAATGAAGTATTAGCTAGGGTTAAAAATACGAGAGAAGGTGTATATTGTGTGCCATGTGATGGGTGCGATGCTGTTTATATAGGTGAGACTAGGAAGGGCGTCCGAACGAGGGTTGGACAGCATATGGATGACACGAGGAATGAAGTGTATAGCAACAGTATCGCTACCCATCACATGATGACAAAGCATGATATTGGCTGGGGAAGAACTACTACACTTCTAAAATCAAATGTCCCACATGATCGGCACTTGAGGGGACTGGAATCCCTGGCGATCCAGCAACATGTTAAAAATGACGCCGTTTTGATGATCACTCAAGGCCCATCCAATCCGGGAATTCGTTTCCTCCTTAGAGATGAGTTTTCCAGGCGACTCACAAAGCAGTGGATGAACCAGCACGATAAATATAGGAGGCCACGCCATGCACATGCGCAGATTTCGAACGCTGAATTCCACGGTGACGATGTAGTTGACAAAAGTTTGAGTTGTGTAGGTTCGGCCTGATGAAGACAGACGTCGTTGGTCTGTTGAAAATTTGCAAGAATACCGGTACAGTATTTTGATTCTGAAATTGTGCGTAACAATCAGTAGTTAAATCATTGAAAAACTGTCCTTGATATTACATCTTGGATGAATAACACATTTTCACGCGTTTTTATTGGGCCACTTGCCTGTTGACACTAACTTTTGTTTAGTGTGCATCATATTACCATAGAATCCCGTCTAGGATGGAAATATACTATGCAAAATACGTTACAGTGGATTCCTGTTTGTTTAAGGATGTCAGGACTATTATCCCATAACCGTCTGAAAGAACTTTCAGACCCTTTTTTTTAGAGTCCATATGGTACTTGGGTCGATTCTCGGATTCGAACCGGCATTCTCTTGGTTTGGAGCCAACGACGCTGACCACTGGGCTGTGACTGCCCGCTTTGCTCGGGGTCCCCGGGGATCCCTCACAAAGCTCGCGCTGGGACTTAGTTTTTCGCTGTTATACGTTGAAGGTGCGCATTCGTATCTAGGCGGTTATGGGTTATAATTAAAGGGCAATTACAACCATTTTGACATGCATGTTTTACTTTTGGATCACTTACGCAATAACTAGACACAAGAATTGCGGTAAGAATACATTATGTACATCCCATACAACAATTTAATTACTGCATCAGCAAAACATGAGACGGAGACCACCATTGTTTTGCTGGAACGCGCAGAAATTAATGTTGACAGATGGTGCTTATCGATTTCGACTCACAGCCGATTGAGATAGCTGTGTTGGCTGTGAGTAGCTTCAGTGGCTGACGGCCTTAGCTGGCCGACTAAGGCCGTCAAACGCTTGAGCTACTCACAGCCAACACAGCTACCTCAATCGGCTGCGAGTCGAAATCGATAAGCACTGTCTGTCGGCATTAATTTCTGCGCGTTCAAGCAAAACAATGGCGGTCTCCGTCTCGTGTTTTGGTGATGCAGTAATTAAATTGTTGTATCGGATGTATGTAACGTATTTTTTTTTTATTGCGACCTATAAAGATCAGTGGTGACACAGCGCTAGACGTGGTTCAAAATGAACGATGTCGCCACGTGATGTGAAGGAAGTTTGTGCCGTATTGTGAGCGGACTTCTGACGAAGGTGGTCGGATAAACCACCGAAAATTTAAGAAGAACTCTGTTTTGTTGTTATCAGTTAGTGGTAATGTGTCCTTTCCCGTGTAAGATGTCTAAAAATTACCACTGTAGTCGCCGGTTGCCGGTATTTTCGATGTAACATATTCCTACCGCAATTCTTGTGTTTAGTTATTGCGTACGTGAAACAAAAGTAAAATATGCATGTCAGAATGGATGTAATTGCCCTTTAAGTTGTTTCCTATTTTGCTTAGGGTTTCACACAAGTATCACAGCCAGCACCGCCATTGTTTCTAAATGTTGCGTTAGATTGGAGTGAACAGTGCCTGAAATAAATCCGGGCTGCGAAAATCTTCACCTATGCTAAGCTTTGCTAGAACTCTTAAGCATCCGGACTGCAAAAAATCTTCACGCATGCTCTTATTTAGCCTTTATTTTTTTTATTTCAATTAAATTTTTTGATTTTAATTTAAGTTTAAAAAAAATGAAATTTAATACATCCAAAAATTTTAAATCATATCAGCTTCACTAAGGGCTTGGACCAATCCAAGGAGCAAAAATCCTATTTAAAAATGCAGGTCCAGGGCAGAATTAAAAAAACAGTTTCAACTTTATGGTTATTTTAATTTTTTTTAATAAAATTTAAAAAAAATTTAATTTGACACATTATCTAAAAAAAAAAACCGTTACACGTTATGTTTAAAATTTTAAACTAATCTAATTTTTAATCAAATTACATTTTTAATTTTAATTATACATATTTGTATACCAAAATTGTCGTTTAAAAATGTTTGTAAATTTATACAAATTTGCCACAGCAAAACCCTGGACTCCCGAACATAATTAATTAATTATTAATTTTTTCCCATTCGCTATGGCACTGGCGTGTGGTAATCGGAACCGGTATCGGAACCGTACGGAATCGGCATTATGGTGTTGGTACACCACTAGTTATTATGGTAAGTACTTTAGGATTCAGGCAAAAACCTTAATTTTTCCCGGGTGAAAATTGGTTTCTATTGTCTTATCGAAAATTTATACTACCTGTAAATTTAATTGCATTCAGTTCTTGGGTGCTCTTTAATGTCATGAGGTTTTTCGCTCTCTACATACGGCCAGTGCGCAACCCCACTGCGCATGCGTCACCATGCGCAGCCCTTCTGTAAAAGCAGACGGCTCGCCCAGGGCAGCCATCTCTTTTCCTCTCGATATGTCAGCCATGATGGTGGCTCAAGAGGGGAGGTAGGGTGGGTATTTACAGGTAGTATAAATTTCCGATAAGACGATAGAAACCAATTTTGACCTGGGAGAAAATTAAGGTTTCTAGTCGTCGCAACGAAAATTTCTACTACCCGTAAATTGAATTGCATTTACAGTCGACCTCGTCAATTTAGGTGGTGGGCACCATCATGACAAGTTACCCCGGGTTGCGGGCTAGCTCCTCCAAAAAGTTTAACAAAACTTCGTACTTTATTGATAAAAATAACAAACAGGTATTTGGATCTCTTTCATAGGTTGTGGTGGCCCTGAAAAGGGCCGTTTTGTTAGAGATGAGGTCTTGCTTCCATCTTCTGGAGGTCTTCATCCGGGAGGTCTTGCTTCCGTCTTCTGGAGGTTTTCGTTTCTGTGTTAAGTGCTTAAGGGGGTTTGGACGACATATCTGGCTGTCACGACGGATCCCAGACGGTGTAGACCATCTTCCTGTCTTGTCATGTCCCTGAAGTAGTGACTTGTGAAGACAGTTTGGCTTCTCCATGATACAGCGTGGAGGATTTCAACGATAGAGACCTGGTTGTGAAACGCCCATGACGTTGAAAGTGCCTTGAGTTCGTGTGCGGTGACTATGATGTTTTCGTCAGTGCAGCTGATGTTCTGGTCTTCGTAGACCCTGTGAATGACTCTTTTAATTCAGTTCGCTATCATAGCGGCAGAGAGAACGTTAGTGTCTTTGGTGAAGGGTAGGAACAGTTGGAGTCGGCCTCTTCTGCTTTCGGGATCGGCTGTTCGCTTGATGTAATAGCGTAGCCCGAACGGGGCAAAGTGTTCTCTCGGGTTCATCGCCAATGATGTTTGTCAGTGCTGGAATAATTAGAGGCTATGATGGTTCAGAAGGTTTCTGTGTCTTGGCACGGAAATCGGGACGAGGCCTCATATGGATGAATTTGCAATTGTCGAAGAAAAAGCAGTGAGCGGGGCCACTTGAGATCGCTTGCATTTCACTGCTTTGGAGACTTGCGGCAAGTGATGTTAGAAAAACTGTCTTTCTTGTGAGATGATTGCTGTGGCAGGTTTGGATTGGTTTGTACGGCTCCTTCACGAGAGATTCCAGGACAAGTGGGAGATCCCTTTGATGAAATGTTTTGTGGACGGAGGGACGTTCAGTTTCGAAGGATTTCAGTAGCGTGGATATGCTAAAGTCTCCAAGCAGGTGTTTGTTTCCTGCAGTCTTTAAGACTGAATTCAATGCCGAATGGTAGACTAGGATGGTGAAGCCTTTTAGTCCATCTTTGAACCGGTCTGTGAAGAAGACTAGGAGTTCACGAATGGGGGATTGATTGGATTAGCCTTTTGTCACTTACACCAATGAAACCATCTTTACCAGTGACTGTTGTAAAGTTTGTTGGTTGAGTTTCGAAGTGTTTGCTGGTGATTCTGGTGGCCTGTTCTTCAAAAATTTCTGCCTCATTGATGAGTCTGATTATAGTAACCACCCGGGCAGATGTAAGATTTTGGAGTTCGGGTGAAATTAGCTTCCTTTCTGTTGTGACAGCAGGTCTGGGAGATCGGGAAGTTTTCTTGGAGAATCTACGAGCAGGTTTAGGAGTTGGGGGAACCATAGTGACGGAGGCTATTTGGGTGCAATTAGGAGAAAGAAGGCCTTGGGTTTGTTCTATCTTTGTGACCATTGTTGGCAGAAGTTTGAACGGAGGGAATAGGTAAGCATACAGACTCTTCCAGGGAAAGGTCAGTGCATCCACGGCGATGCAAGGTCGTCCGGGACTGGGCTGATGAACTGGGGAAGTTTGGCATTGTGACTCGTGGCAAACAGGTCGATCATGGGTTTGCCCCAGATGTTGAAGAGATATGCGCAGATTGATGTCTTGAGAGCCATTCTCCTGAGGGTGGTTTGTTGCGAGAAAGGGCATCTGCTATCACGTTCCGGTTACCTTGAATGTGGAGTGGTTGAAGTGTTGTGTTGAGTTTCTGACATAGCATGAAAATGTCCAAAGTGATGAGGTGTAAAGGGCGAGAGCGGGTTCCACCTTCTTTCTGGATGTAAGCCACAGCTGTGGTGTTGTCGGCCTGGACTTGGACTATTTTGTTTGCTACGAGGTGCCGAAAATGATGGATGGCGTTGAAGATTGCCTTCATTTCGAGGATGTTGACGTGGTCGGATATGTCGGGAGACCAGGTTCCAGACGCTTTGTGGTTTTATATGTGGCCTCCCCATCCCGTCTGGGATGCGTCTGTCAGGAGGAGGTCCGGAAGTGGTTCGTGTAGAGGGACCGATTTGGCCAGGTTGGTTTTGTCCATCCACCAAGGCAAGCATTCCCATGGGAAATTCGTGTCGGAAAGCTTGGTGGCTTTGGATGTTGGATGGTGAGAGCCCCAAATGTTGATGCGAAAGTGGTGAAAGAAGCAAGTCATCTATCTGGCATAGGGCAAGAGGTTGGCCATAGAGTCCAGCTTTCCTATGAGTGAGTGGTTGGGTGCTTTGGAGAAGGATTGGCCGTGAGTTAAGAGACCGGCCTTCCGTTTGGATGATGGTGTCAGAGTTCCGTTTTCTAGGTTGAATTCCAGTCCGAGGAAGGTGAAGATCTGGGAGGGGACGAGTCTCGACTTTTTCCAGTTGATGCCGAACCCTAGGTTGTGTAGGAGGTTGATGGCGAATTCTTTGTTGTGGACCAGTTGTTGATTGTCTCTGTTGTTGAACAGTCAGTCGTTGAGGAAGGCATTTGGGGTGACTTGATGGCGATGAAGATGACTGAGGACCAGTGTGAAAATCCGGGGTGCAGCATTTAGTCCATATGGAAGGGTTTGGAATTCGTATAATTGTTTTGGTACAGTCGACACCGCTTACAAAGAACCTCAAGGGACAGTGAAAAGGGTTCCTTATAACCGAAAATTCTTTATATCCGGAAGAGAAGAGCACTAAATCTGTTAGAATGGTTGTTGTAATCTGTTCTTTTAAAAGCAATAATTCCTTAAAACCGAGTTCCTTATAAACGGTGTCTACTGTACATGAAACAAAAGTAGTGGAGAAAGGCCGGGTGTAACGGGACTTCTAGATCGATGGAAATTGTCCATTCCTCGGGTTTGAGTTAGAGGCGAATGGAATCCAGGGTCTCCATTTTGAAGTGATCGATGTGCATGAATTGGCTGAGTGGTTTGAGATTGAAAATCAGTCTTTCGCCGCCGGATTTCTTAGGTCTGAGGAAAATGGAGCTGTAGAAGCCAGGCTTGGAATGATCCGGGCAGAGGCGGATGGCATTTTTGTTGAAGAGATCGTTTACTTCCGACGTTCGAACAGGCGAAGGTCTGTTTGAAAATTTCCATGGAGGTGTTGATTGGCGACGGGGTTTTGTTGTGAAGGAGGGCTGAAAGCCAAGGGAGACTATGGAGAGGATGGTTTTGTCGGATGTGATCAGCTTCCAAGCCGGTTGGAAAAACTGGAGGCGTCCGCCGACCGGCTTGTTGTGAAAGTGGTCATTGGCGGTGATGAGATCTGCTTCTGTTGGAGGAGGGGGAACATTTGCTACGGTTGTCTGGAATGGAGCTTCGGCGGTTCTTGTTGTTGTTGTGACTGTTTCCTCGAAAGTCTGATTGTTTTTGCGAGAGGATTGGGAGTTCCCGTTTTTGAGTTGAGTTCGACTGGGTTTTTGGTTGACGAGTCTGTGATTGGGCTGACGAAGGAGCATTGGTTTGTGGCTTCCGAAAGGGTTGACGTGAATTTGGCTTAGGAGGTGGTTTTGGCTTGCGAGAGATGTCCAAGTGGGGTGCCACGGTGTCGGATTCGTGGAGGGGTAGGTTACACAGGATCTGCTTGGATGAAGTATTTAAATTTAATGTCGTGCCAAGGGCAATGTCACGGATGAGGAGGCTTGAATTGAACAGTGCTCTGGTGAAAGCGTGGAAAGTGACGAAAGACATCTTTTTGAACAGTTCGGAGATTAAGAAGTGCAGGTGTTTGATGTTACGTATGCTTGATTCCAGGGCTAATCTTTCGCAAAGGGCGTTGATTGCAGTGCCAAGGGCGTCAGCCTGGGATGCGGCACGTAGGCCTAGACGCAAAATCCTGTCGTTTTCTTTCAGGACAGCAGTTGGGACATCAGCCCTTTTGGGGATGAAAGGTGCAGTTCGGAAATCCATTTTTGCTTCGGTGGCAAGGATTCGCATTGATGATAGGTTTCAAACCGTCTTGGCTTAGCTGCAACATCACCTGATGAGTGGAAGAACCATAATTCCCGGCCAGGAAGAGGTGGAGGGGGATCTTTGTCCAGTTCGAGGGGTTCACCCTGCCCCAAAAGAGATCCACCTGTGCGAAGCAGTGTTGTCAGCAGGGTTGTTGATTGGCCGATCCTTGCTCTTTCCCTGTTGTTCCTTTCGCGGAGGCCGAAGCCGAATCCAGTTGAAAGCCCTCTGTTTTTGTTTGAGGTGGAGGTTGGCCCAGGTTTTTAACGGTAGTTGTCTGGAATGATGGCTTCCCCTGCTTTCAGGATATCGAAAATTGGGATTGCTGTTGAGTCGGTGTCGTCTTGTAGGGAATCTTTGTAAGGGTCGAGAGGCTGCCTTTCGATGTTTACTTGGTGTGGAATGCGTTGGCATGTTTCAAGGGCAGATGCTGAGTCAAGGCCGTCATCAGGGTGTACAATGCTGAGAAGGCGTTGTAAGTCCACCGATCAGCTGGCGGAACTACGTTTCTTTGTTGGTGGTGACTTCTGTTTTGAAGCTTGTTTTCTTTTCCGGGAATCATTATCGGACGATGCTACCCATTCACAGACATAAGAGGTGTCGTGTGTCGACGGTGGAGGGGCGGGGTTGGCCGGCTTGTCTTTATAGGATAAGTCTTTAATTACATGGTCCATTAGGCGATGAATTTCGTGAGAGGACACTCCTTCGGGTTGGCGATGTCGGGGTGCAGAGGACGGGAGATCCATCGGGCAACAGGTCATATTATTGTCAGACGCAGGGGATGATGAGGTAGACGACGAATTGGACAAAAGTGGGCGTTGACCACATGGAATAGGCGAGGCAGTGGAATGGTGAAGGGCTGCCGAGGTCGTTGGTTGGGCTGGAGAAGGCAGAACAACGATGCCTGGATCGACAGGCTTTTGACGAAAGAACTTCAGGGCGAGAGGCTTTCGACGAAGTTCTTCAGGGCAACAGACTTTCGACGAAGTTCGTCAGGGCAACAGACTTTCGACGAAAGATCTTAGGCGAGGAGCTTTTGACGAGAGGACTTCAGGGCGAGGGCTTCTTTTGGACGAGAGGCTTTCGACGAAAGATCTTCAGGGTGAGGGAACTTCAACCGGCGAGTATATCTCGAGGCAAAAGTTGCAGGAGAGTCTTCAGAGCGACCGTCAACGACGAGAGCTTAGGGAAAAGAGATGGCCGCTCAGGGCGAGCCGTCTGCTTTTATAGGAGGGCTGTGCATGGTGACGCATGCGTAGTGGGGTTGCGCATTGGCCGTATCTAGAGAGCACCCAGGAACTGAATGCAATTAAATTTACAGGCAGTAGAAATTTTCGTGCCGACGACTAGAAACTAATTTTAGTGATAAAATTCTGTTTTTACCCTCATCCTAAAATACTTACCATTTCAATGCTGACGTTGTCCCATCCGGAAGAGGGGACTGTCGAACACAAGCGGTGGAGGGTTTGAGATGAATCACTCCCCTCAACCCTCCTGGTTGATTCCTCTAAAAGTTGTTCTAAACCTATCATGGTCAAACTCACCTAAGTCATGTTGCGGCCTCTAAATCTGCTTTCCAGCCATGATGTGCCGGTCTTTCGAAATTTTCCCCATGGACTGGTGGGAGTCCCTGAGGCAATTGTTGATGAAGGTCGATCTATGCCTCCATGAACAAGCCCTTCAGAATGTCCTCCAACGGTGTGCGCGCAGCAAAGGACCATAACGACGCCAGTCCGCAAAGTTTTCGTGTGCTCGAACAGAGCCTGGTTGTTCAGGTGTATCACGTATCTGGTCGTAGGCGTGTTTAATAGCCACACATATCCACTGGCCAATCATGCTGGGGAAGGCTGGGGCCGCCTGTGGGACTGCCTGACCCCTCCTCACCTTGAAGAAGACTGGTGTCCATCCGAGACAGCTTCCCTTTCTGTGGTTCACCTCTACGTCCTTTGTCGAGTTCAGGTAGTATCATAATGCCCGCATTGGCCATTGTAGTTTCTCCTTCCTGTCCGGTTCAGTGATTGGCGCCAAAGCCTTGATTACAATAGGTGACGGTACCTCGTCTGGCCGAAGGGTCTTGGCTCGGGATCCGGGAAGTTGCAGAAAAGATACTGACGTCCAGATTGAAGCGTGACGAAGGTGTTCCTTGTTTTTGACGGTGGTCACATTGAACTGCTTCAGTAGCGCAACTTACATTTGTTATCTTTGCCACAATACATACTGTATTGAATGGCGCACTACATCGTATTTTAGACTATTAATTTGAGTAGCGTAGTGAACCTTACTATGCTAATTTGGTTGCTTGATGTAATCACGGCTGTGGAACGTGACTAACATTGCCACTACACTTCACTTCAGGCACGCAATCAGGTTATGCGCAATTGTTTGTTAGAATAATGGTGTTTGTTAGAAATATTGCAGAATGTTTACTTTCGTTTCCAATCTCTGGGTGGGATACTTACCTGTGTACCCCGGTGTACTGCAGAGCAGTCTATACCACTATTTTTGACTGACACTAACTCCTTTACTTCTGCACCTAATTTCATTCCGTTTTTTGCTTTGGCATTGGTTTGAGGTTCTCTACACCTTCTAATTTGCACCGATTTTTTAGGATGCATGGTTTACTAGTTAGCAGTGAGATGACCTTGAAGGAATATGTCAAGGTCGTTCACACACGGATGGTCAAATAGGCCCAGACCACTTTGCAAGTCTACCAACTTATTATTGAAGGAATGTTCAGTTAAAACCAACTTATTATTGAAGGAATGTTCATTGCTACAAAATGCTGGCTCCTGATATGGACTTCTGACTCTCCCTGTATGAATATTGTTTTAACCACAGGCTTTCTTTTGTTGTGTGTCAGACTTTCTGATTAATTTATATTCAACACAATGGATAACCACTTAAATCTTTATTTACTCACTTGAAAACTCCAACTTTGGAAGAATGGGGAGAATATAATCTACTGGAATGTTGTGGGCCGCAATTAGTTGCCACAGACAGTATTGCTCAAATGTCTCCCATTCGAGGCTGGCGTCTAACAAAGGGAAAAAAAAAACTAAATGGCCTGCATCCCAAGTTGCTTGCAGTAATTACACAATGACGGCAAGCATGACTAAAAAATAAAGCGGTTGTGTAAAAAACCGTAAATTTTAACACTGATTAAAATTAGTTTTTACTATCTTAAAATACTTACCTTCAGTATGTGCTAAAATCATCTTGATTTGCTTTTCTTACCCGAATTTTTAAAACCTCCAATCATTTTAAACCAGTAATGTATTGAGGTTAGCTTTTCTGCCGCCTGGGGCGTTGCAGCCTTTATTAAGGCAATGTCAGCCATTGTAACATCACTTCGTTTCGATCTAGACGCAATCAGGAAAACTGCGGGTTCTACGAAGCGGGGAGGCTGGGTGGGTTCTACTGAAGGTTAACATTTTAGGAGAGTAAAAACTAATTTTTATCAGTGTTAAAATTTACTTTTCTTACTATTTGCAAATTACTAACCTTCAGTATGTGCTGAATTGGTCGGTGGGACAGCACGAACCAAGCTAACTTATTTGTATTGTTCCATGTACTTGTGACACTCAATTTCCAATAAAACCTAAGAGAGTTCTTCCTCCTTTCCTGGGGGTGACTCAACTCTTTTTGGAACCGGCTGTGTTGCTTACAACCAACCATTCCTTTGCACACACACTGGAAATAGCTTTTCCTGCTTCAGTGCTGTCGAATTTTACATTGAACTTTCCAACTATGTCACGTTCGCTTGGTTAATCTGTTATTACCAAAGTGTTGGGTTTTTTTTAATTAACCATTTTGTGGTATGGAGCCTAAGTTTCCTAAATGTAGTGTAAATAATTGACCGTAATCAAACTGAAGTATTTATAAATGTTTGTAGCTATTTAAAGTGATCCCAAGATTACATACTGGTTAGTTTAGTTCAGCTGCTATAAAAAAAACAAAAAACGTAGGGATCAGTTCAGCCACCAGGGGGACTTTGTGTGTTCTGAGGTGGACTCTGGGTAATTTTTTGAAAGCCGACAGGCTCATTTTACTCTGGCTAAAGAAATCGTGAAAAAGAGGACTAACGCTTTACCAGAAAATAAACAACCAAAAACAATTGGTCTAGCGAATTTTCGGTAGTATTGTATGCTTTCGTAAACATTCCACTACATTCGTCAGGCAAAAAGTGCACGACCACGTACAAAAATAACGACTACATGCTAGAGTTCATGTTTGAATTTCGGCGCTGTTGGCCGTTTAGATGGTGCTACCATCTCGTGCTGCAAACTCTGCTGCTCGTTTGTTGTTGAAGTAGGAGTCAGCAGTTTGTGCCATTTTTTGGAGAGGCTTGCTGTCAGTTCAGGGGTAGTAATTTTCATGATATTTTTATGCGGTGGTTCCTGCAAATTCATGAGGGATCTTTTTTTAACCTGAAATAGTTGAATGGCCATGCATTCTAGTATGCAGAGGTATGCGTCACTGGAGGTGTTAGATGTGAGGAGCACGTGTGTATTGTTCCAGGCGATGTCATGGCAGCACCATCCAAACGGCCGACAGCGCCAAAATTCAAGCATGAACTCTACCATGTAGTTGTTATTTTTGTACGTGCTTGTACACTTTTTGCCTGATGAAGGTAGTGGGATGTTTACATAAGCATATAATACTACCGAAAAATCGCTAGACCAATTGTTTTTATTTTCTGGCATGGCGTTAGTCCTCTTTTTCACTCTGGGTAATGTTGTAGAAGAACTGTCATGGCTGCCACCATGGGTGATGATGTGGTTCAGCAGTTGTTTGAATTGACTTTCAATTTGTGTTTGTTTAAGTATGCAACAACTATTCAGCTTTATTATTATTTATGGAGTGTAGGCAATTGCTACAACTGCATATCAGAATAAGCTACTGTGAGTATTATCAGTGACTGAACATTATTTGTTGGACAGACATTGCATTCATCAGCCAATTTGCATATGGCATATAGAATCCTCTCTTCCACCACTAGACTTTGCTTTATTAATTAACAGAATCAGTGCACTAACTCTGACGTGCAAACACCTGTTTTCTTCATCTAGAAAAGATCCATGTGGACCAACACTAAAACACTGCCTTGTGCTTTTATCTTCTAGTTTGCGTTTTAAACTCCCCTTCCTCATCTAGAGAAAGTTCTATGTGAACCACACTTATACACTGACTTGTGTAGTGCAATCTCTCTAGTCTCTACAATGCGTTTTACACTTCTCTTCCTCATCTACAGAAAATCCACGAGTTACACTAAAACACTAACTTGTGTAGTGTAGGACATTCACATGCGTGCACTCATCGTGCACAAGGCCGTCATCCAATACCTTTTCTACTCTCAGCTGCAACGTGAGGCTTTGAAGACGCAGCTTTCTTCAAAAAACTTGTAACACGGAGATTGTGAGAAATGAAGGTGTTTAGGTTGTTCCAGGAACAGGCAGCGCTAACTTCATCTTAAGGTTCTCCTGTCCCCTAAGCCCCAGAGACAGCGAGTGCCCCGAGATCATGTGCTCGCACATGTTCCAGTTGGTCCAAGCAGATAAGACCCAGTTCATAGGCACGCCAGATTTCCTGGCAGATCCAGCTGCCAATCTTTGTCGGGGTCATGGCGATTGGCAGGAGCTTGCCCGTTTCACGGTCCACTTGCGGGAAAAAGGGTAGGTGGAGCCATCCTTTTTCCTGACATCTGTATTCTGTCCAGAACCAAATGCCCTCGAAAGCAAGTTCCTTGTGGACCAACACTTCCCGACTGAGGTGTGTGGTGTTGCAGAGCGAGGCTGGAAGTTAGCGTGGCAGCTCACCCTGCCTTGCCGCAGAGGCCAGGGCACTCAGGAAACCGTTTTCCGTGAACAAGGACGTGGACTTGAGCGGATCGTAGGGTGTCCTCTCCAAACTAGACAGAACGAGGGGCAAACTCCACTTTGGCAAAGTCGCTCTGTCCTTGACCTGGCCTTACCGAAAACCCGATTCAAACTCTATCAAAACATATGGTAGACCACACTGTAGGTCCTCAAGCAAGAAAAGACGTAGTCGATGGCAGACCCGTAACCACGAAGGCGTCTGGTAGGAGTACTTCGGACGGCACCTTTGGATACTACAAACAAAAGCAGCAATGTACTTTGGTTGTTACTCAATGTGAAAGTCCATGCAAAAGCATTTCTCATGAGTTGTACCTTCAAATGCCAACGATCCTTTAGCCATGACCCCCAGGTGGTGCCAAGAGCAAGGCGAATCTCCACTCGGAAGTCCTGAAGCAAACAGGAATTTAAGATGCTCCGTGGCGACGAATTCTTATCACCCTGCTCAATAGGTAGGGATGAGATCAGCTGGACAATCACTGCCTAGCGTAACAAAAGGGCCTGAATTTAGACGAACCTGGGTCAGTGAAAGTATCCGATCTTCGAAATCATTTGTTATTTGAAACAGTGAGAGAATTTTATGTCGACATTGCCTTGAGCGTTAGACGCCATATTGACGGCCAACGTGTGGGCTACAGAGCCCAGCCGTGAAAAATTTGCCATTTTACAAATAATCCAAATGAAAACGAAAAGGAATAGATTGTCAGAAGTCACTTAGACAGGATGGCGAAATCCTAACTCAATCCCAACCAAAGCAAAGCTTGTATGCTTGGATGAGCAGAGCCAGGCCACTGCGTGGCAGAAAGCTTTTTAGTCAAAATTGCCTTCCAGCTCTGTACTAAAATGGCTACGACAACCATGAGAGGAAGTCCGTCTCCCCGCGGTCAACCATACGACTTGAAACGAAGTGCTTTCCAAACTCGATTCAGAAAGGTTCCCTCCGTGTGTAGATGGGGAAAATCGACCTTGATGAAAGGTTAGCTCCCAAGGGAAAATCCAAAAGAACCAGCCTCTGGCAATGTGGTCCACATCCATAAAAAGAACGAACAAAGTTGTTGAAAAGAAACACCGAAGGGCAAGAAGCAAGACCCACAACAGGGATGAGAGAGCCATTTCTCATCCCTCTGATCCGCATGCGCAGCCTGCGGTCAAGGAAGAGTTTTCCTGTCATCATCCCTCAAGAGAGTTCCAGACTAAGGAACGGGTCGCGCGAGTCAGATCGACTTTCTCTGTAAATTTACAACCCGGAGCTTGCGTATTGCGCGCAGGTCCTCCCTCGCAGTCTTTCCAAAAAAAGACGACAAATAAATGAGTCAACTAAGAAACAAACAGGGACTGCCAGACAGACCCTGGGTGAACCAGGAAAAGACCCCAGGTGACTGATGACTCTGGTTCCCATGCCGGGAAGCAAACTGCACCTCCCTGGTGTGGGTCCAACTAACCAAAATCACCAAGCCACTGACGGGTGGCCATCATACTTGAAAATGTACCGACGACGACGAGAAGGATGATCCTGCAATGCCTCCAACAACCCACAATGAAGGTCCAAACATGCTGGAATGGCATCTCAACTTCCGAAAGGAAAGAAAAAGATCGAAAATTGACCTTGCAGGAATGCAAAGCTGTCCGAATGTGCCGATATGAAGGCAATTTAATGTGAAAAGCGTTGCCTAGAAACGTTGGCGAAAAGGACGATCTAAAAGATTGCGCAAAAAGTTGCCTAACGCATTCGAGTTATTAGGCCTAACCCATTCAGGTTAATAAGATAAAACAGGATTCAGGATTCTTAAGATTCAGGTTAAGATAATAACTTACGAAAAATACTTTATGTCAGGCATAATCAGTGAAATTACACAGCCTACACTTCCAACACGCGGGTTGTTCACAAGGGGTTTTTCCCGATAACAAGAATTTACCCTATGAATTCTTGCTGACAAGAATAGGATGGGAAGACCCACGGACTTCAACATCATACGAGGCATCTCGGTGTCCATTTATTCTGGCGAGAAGCCGTGGCGAACCACGAGAAAAGCAGGACACATGTTCCCATGCATCCGACCGGTACAAGTACCCGAAAACGAAGTGATTTTACAATGGCTAACGTTGCATTATTAAAGGCTGCGACACTACTGGCGGCAGAAACGCTAACCTCATTGCATTGCTGGTTTAAAACGATTAAGGGTTTTAAAAATTTGGGTAAAAAAGCAATTCGAGACGATTTTAGCACATGCTGAGGGTTACTATTTTGCAGAGAGTAAGAACCGATTTTACCTAACTTGTTAAGGACTATTCATTGCGGATTAAAAATCGCCAAAAAAGTGTTCTGGTAGAAGTTTACACCACTGCTACGAGGTTGAACATTTTTGCCACAATATGAAGATTGCTCGTGGCAAATTTTGCCATAAGCATGAAATCCACAAAAATCCGTAACGTTGATACTAATTACTGTGGAACACTGTATTAAATTTACCTCCAGTAGAGTGATTATTCTCTCCATAGTACAGAGACTTCCACACTATAGACAGTTCCCTATCCAGCAAATTTTCTCAGGCTCTTCAACGGCAGTCAAGTCTTTCTTCTGTTTACATTCTTCGTTGTGAACACGATCACCTTCCAAGTTTCAAATCGCTGCTTCACGTACCCTCTCGGATTTAATAGGCCCTTCGTCACTGCCAAGTCTCACGTCTTCAGTAGGCCGTTCC